>JAJLYF010000060.1:0-70255 GCA_030571655.1 Jamesozyma lodderae | reverse complement strand
GAAACTCGTTTGATTATTAAACTGGTTGCTCACGAGCCATCATTACGGCGTGCATGGCAACTAATAGAACATCATGAAAAAAGTGGAAGCCCGTGGCAGTGCATCTGGCTGTTGTGATAAGTTGGTCAATGGCAGAGCATTGGAATCCAGAATAGGAATTCTTAGATAATCGATGACGGAGAAATCAATGCGAATATTAAAAATGTAATCTATAACTTTCTTCCCTATTCAGGAATGAATTGATCTGGGACCATAGTGTTTACATTTTTAAGTATACTGTTTGAAAACCGTAACACTGAGAATAATTGGGGGTGACAATATGAAATAGAGTGAGCCGGAGATAACATTTTGGAATAGAATTTCAGATACAATTATTTGAGAAAGATATTTGAGAATTTAATGTCATTTCTATTTCGATTATATACAAGTAGATAGAAGAGCAACAATGTATAAACGAGATATGGTTTGCTATTAAGAACTAGTTTTCAACTTTGCACTAATCTTATTGAAAACAGGATTACTAGTAAGTCTTTTACATAAGTCATTAGTTTAGCTCTAAAACATGATTTTTGATATTTTCTTTACACTGAAATCTTCCAACTAGGTTTTTGGTGGAGATAGCGTGTTGCTAGAAGTTATTTTCAACCGTTTCAGGTTTTTGTAGTTAGTTATCAGAAAAGGAGTCTAACTGCTGGAAATTACATAGTAATTTCTATTATTTTTATTAAGCATATTTTCTATCATGCGCCAGACTACCTTGTCGCTCGAAAAAAGTGAAAGTTTTTCAACATTGACTAACAAAGTTGAAGAAAGAACATAATTAAGTATATGCATTTTATATAAGGAAAAATCAATCCAGTAAACTATTATTACATAGACCTACAATGGTCAAGTCTGAAACGCATTTTATTTATTAATTTTCTCAATAGAAATATACGAACAGCAAACATTAAAGTCAGCAGCACAAGAGCTCTATTCAGGGTATCTATGTAAGCTATTGTCTAAAATTTTAGATAGTAGTTCAGTTTAATACACCAAGAAAATTTTGCATTACCGAGTCACTAGATGACTGTGTATCCAAGCTGGCATAAAAAGTGAATTCAAGATCATGTCGGTGTAGAAAGGAAATAGCCTGACAAAAGAAACTAACAACTATAAAATAAGTAAGGAAAGCGGTAACATTGAGATTCTCTTAAAAGGGGTTTTATCTTTAATGGGGTCCCAAAAAGTTTTCATGACCCAGTTGACAGTTTTACTGGTTAAAGGTATTAAAATAGATGGGGAATACTGAACATAAATAAGGATAAAATATGCATGAGTACAAATAGTCTACAGATAAAGTATTCACCACCATTCATCATAACCAAATTTCTCCCCCTTTTTCAAAGTATAATATTTTTTATATTCGTGATCAAAAGTATTTTTGTACACATTATTTCCCCACCATTCTAGTCGACCACCAGGATATTGAACGCATAAAAATATCACAACAACAGCTATAGCTACTCCTGACTCTACGCCTGCCCCCATGACAAAGTTATACTTACTGAACCATTTAGGCCAGTAAGTTTTAATCAAATATAGACCAAATGACATAGTAAAAAACAAAGAGTAATTGTATGGAGTACTTGGCGGTATGTTACCAGGACCTGTAAAGAATACTGGTGTATGAATATACTTGAGAGCTCTATTTGTCGGAAACTTCCTTTGAGCCAGAAAGACTAATAATGTTATACCTATACCAATTAGGAAAAACCAAAGCAATGGGTTATAAATTCGGCCAGGACTAAATAAGTATCTTGGCATTGACCAAATGATAGATGCATTAAATACTGTCCGTCCATTTGAACAAGTGAAACCATCTGGTTGATCGGTAGAGCAGAGGTCCTTAATATGCCTTCTCATCCATTCTTGGATTCCTACATTAACTAAACCAGAGATGACTGTAGCATACACTTGTATTACAAATATAAAACGTGGAGGCACTTTCATGTATAATGCTAATTTCAGGTCCCTGGATAGATTTAAACCCTGCCTCATAACAATAAATCCATAAAGCTTAAATAATAGGTTAGCCATTGGCTTAAGTGGTAACATGTAACCACAAATCAACTCTGTTATTATATTTAGGCCAACATGCTGATTGGTCATAGCTTCCAGAATACCTTGTGGCACAATATTAACAAAAGCAACCAGAAGTGCAACTACAAATGCCCAAGCGGGAAAATCTGTTTTAAACCCACATACAGTAGCAAATCCCAGACCAATAGTTATAACTTGTAAAACTCCATACCACCAATCAGGGCAGTCTTTATAGTTTTGAAGATAAATTCTCATATGAATATCTTGACCACCAAAATTTTTATCTTTAATTTTATGAAATATTTCTTTCCCATGGTATAGACTGCAATGAACAAAAACTGCTGTAACAGCTGCAAAATTTAAAGCATATGATAAAAGGTAAGAAAACGGAACATACACAGGCGAATACTCTTTATATTTTTCAATATTAATACTAAAGTCGGAATTCAAAATCTTTGTGACATTATATTTATTTTGAGTGTTATCATATGTGGATCCAGATATGACAGGCATATATTTTGCATACCAAATATTAGTAAAGTAAAGACATGGTAATACTACGACAAAGAAAGCTAAAACGGAGGCATATGTATTTATTGACACATAAAATGGGGTAGCAAACACTGACCCATTCATTGCTTGAGAAATTTGTGTGTAGTCGAAACTCAATGGTAAAACGCCAAGTCCACTCTCAACCCCAAATATAGTATTCACAACAAAATTATTCCTTGTTTTCGATCCCCACAATACAATGTTAAAATATGATAAACCCTTAAATAAGAAACCAGGGATCCAGTACCAGACAAAACTCCCAATTAATACAAATAAGAAAAATTTGTATCTTGGAATAGTCCAATTATTAATTTTCGTTTTAGCTTCAAACCTTTGATGCAATGACTCAAATAACGATACTGAAATCAAAGTTTGAGGCCAAATACAACTGGCTGGAAACACTGTCCATCTTCTCGTAAGTCCTGCGGCCCCATAACCTAGCATCTGAGAAGTCCAGACGAGTAAGAGTTGATAACCCACATTCACATTCATTTTGTAGAAACTAACTTGGGCATTCAGAATATACATGGCATAGGCAGTCGATGACGTCAGTGCAACAGCGATAGTGACCACGGCATGTTCTTTCTTTGTAAAAGGACCAGGATTTAAATCAAAAAAAGGGACTCTTCTACACTTTTTATTTGGTAACATTGCCAATAGTTTACCTACAGGATAACAAACTACCTGAGCTACCAAAAAATTAATTTCTAAGGAGGGATATCTTAAAGAGAAAAATTGATTTACACCAGCAAAGAGAACAACAAAAATAGTCGTTAGAAACCACGTTCTCCAATGATTTAAACGGATAGTTGGATCATCAGTCAATGGAACAGCAGCTCGGACTTCGGCATAGGGTGAATTTGCCATTACTGTAGGGTCACCCACCCATAGTGAGGTATCTTCCAGCGTTCCCAACAAAGTATCATTATCAGCAGTCAATTCTACACTATTTTTGGACTCTGACAATACTTCTGACTCTTTTATAATCTCATTTTTATCGAGCGACGTTGCTTTGTCTTGGACATCTGTAATTTCAATCTCCACATTCGACGAAGTATCATCACCTCTTAACTCAGCGATTTCTTTTATGTACATTTAGAATTTTTATGATTATAACTTGAACTTAAAAATATCTTACTGACATGGTTATATGAAAGGGAAGTTTAGAAAACATAAGCGTCTCTGACTAATATTCTTCGACAAAAACATTATATATGTTTTTGAAGTCGAATGTCATCAAAGTAATATATTTAGTATGTGAATTTTCTGTCTAGTTCCTTAATTTTCTGTTTGCAGGTAGAATTGTCTTGACTCAAAATACCCTCAAAACCAAATCGAGCAAGAGACATTGTGATCTATGCTCAATTGCTGCACACAATCTCAAGAAAAACAGAAAAATGTTCGACAAAGTGACATTTGAATTGTTAGGTAATTGTAACTAGTCGTGTGGACCGAACTTCTAAAATATTAGGTGAGAAAATATAAAAGGCGACCTAAGTCAAACACAGTAAAGTAACGTTGTGTAAGGAAGCGCCGTTCCAGATTGCTCCTTGCTCCTGTCTCAAAGTCATTGTTGATGCATCTCATAATCAATAAGTAATGATGTAGTTTTACGTGACGAAAAGAGTCATCAAAGAATCGGCGAAAAATCTGCTTCTTGGCAGACTGAAAATTCTTCATCTCTAGAAAATTTTGGGACAATTTCACATGTGTTGGTTTCTATATACAATTCAATCACTCTATGATCTAAATGCTCGTCAAGTTTCTACGGTTTAAGTCAAAGACATTTTTGTTGACTCTATCATGAAGATATGCACAATCTCTTGCAGCCACGGCGTTCTCAAACTGTGTGCTCATCTCATCTTTATTTTTTTTTCCCCAGCGGGTCACATAAGACAGTATCTCTCAAAATGGAAAAATCATACACCTTCATTGTCACCAGTATATCTGAAAATATATATACAGAAGATGGCCAATCTCTCTAACAAACTTTAGTAAAGAGAGTAGAGACCCAGAGTATTGACTTTACCATTTGAATTTTAGTTTCAACCGTTACTGGAAATTTAAAAAAAAATAATGAAGGATGCGAGGTTCGAACTCGCGCGGACACCGTCCAACAGATCTTAAGTCTGCCGCCTTAGACCACTCGGCCAACCCTCCAATGAATTATATTTTTGTGAAAAGAAAATATGTATTAGTTGAGAAGCTATTAAATATCAAGAAGCAATCTATATCATTGTTTTTGACTTTTAAATGTCAATTCCGTTCTAAATGAATATTACTGGTAAATAATGTAGAATTTAAAGGAGACATATTTATGGGATTGAATTTAGTAGTAAATTAATTGATATTTTCTTTATTAAGGCTGTGGAAAATAATATGCTATTTATTTTTCCTGTCTTGTGTTTTAGTTATAAAGATTCGGGTTTATTAAAAAATATAAAAAAATATATAAATTAAATAAAATAAATTATAATACATTTTTTACCAGTTCATAAACATCTAGATTATAGGTCTATTTATATCCAATTTTTATTCATTCGAAATCTTGGAAAAATCTTGGTGAAAATTTTTCACCAACGTACTCAATATTAAATCTGTCATTTTTTGTAACAATTCGTGTTGTTATGCAGGTAAAAGAATACTTCCCATTTAATTACTTATTTCGTGTTTCCTGTTAAACATACGTAACAAACCTGATCTCTTAGAATAATCTGTAATGCAATAGTACCTTGGATGTTATTTACAGTTTCAGCAAATTCCTATTAAGCTACTTTGAGAATGACGAGCTGCCAAATTAAGATTTTTCTATCGACATAACTTCGTCACGAATGTTTTGGGCATCAGAGATGTAATCAGAGATTTTTTAAGTCTACACCTGATCGTTCTTTTAAAAATATACAAATAATATGTAAAGTATATAGTTTTTACATCTTTGTCTTTATGAGTGAATATTTTCCACCTTTTCTGACGTTTTTTTGATGTTGACTGTCAGCTCACATATGTGCTTTTAACACTAAATAATGTGTTTCTTAAACATTATTTCCTATATCTCGACGATTTACTGTGCACTGTTCTAAATATAATAATGGTATATTCAATGACTCAATAGGGGATCATAAAAAAATGATGAACTTTTTGTGCATCAGAGATGTAGTCAGGCATTCTAGCCTAAAACCTGAACCTTCTTTTAAATTATAAAAGTAATATGTAAAATATATAGTTTTTACATTTTTGTCTTTATAAAGTGAAAACTTTTCACTTTTTCCGACGTTCTTTGCTATGATGAGCGTCAGCGCACAAATAATAAATGTGCTTTTAACACTAAATAATGTGTAATAAACCCATTATTTCCAACAAAAAAGGCTTATGTAAATACACACTTTAGTTTGGTTAGTTTTCTAAAATCAACGTGGTAATCAATAAACAAAATGTGATCGTAAAGTACCCTCCCTCCATAACACCAAAATTAATTAGTTCTTCTAGTCAGCCTCCCCTAGCAACTGAAACAATTTTGGAAAATAAAAAGATTTACTTCTCATCAAAATTTAATGGCAATTTTCTGAATATTTAATTAACCTAACCTTATTCAAAGTCCAGGCTTCTATTTTTGGAGCGGTTACACTATAAAGTGTCCTTCTCAAGATACTTTATCCCTGCTCTCTTTTTCACATATAAGAGAAGATTTTACCTTTTGTTATTGATCTTCTTAAGGTCAAATTCTTCAGTGCAGTTGAAATTAAGACTCAATACTATAGAATGATAACTCAAATTTTCATAATTTAAAATATTGCTGCTGTCACTATGTAGCCAGGATTAAATAATTCTCTCTCAATATTAATTCAATAAAAAATCACTGTTGTTCCTGCGCGTATATATGTATATAAATTATATTACAGTTTTAATAGCTTATAAATTTTCGTACTCATCTGGATAGAAAATTAATCTCTCCACGCCATTCTTTGTTAAAATGACCATTCTAATAACACCACCAGATGAACCATCCCATTTAATAGCTTGCGAAAGTGAATGCTTAACGAATTCTACAGTTTCTTCCTTGGCCATATCTTCTTTATAGTTTTTATCACAGTAACCGTATATGAATGCAGAACCAGAACCCGCAATAGCATAATTTTGCTTATGGACTGAACCACCTAATGGAATGCTATATACCTCACCTCTATTATTTTTATCATCAAAACCTGCTACAATTATACCTGCAGTTAGATTATCTTTATTCTCGTAACATATCGACTTAAAGACGGATGCCGCTGTTTCTGTGGATGGACTACCGTACTGTGCTGTATATAATTCTAAATGATATTGTACAATATCTGCGACAGCCTGTGTGTCAGCAGCTGAACCTGATCTACAACACCAGATTTTGTCATGAACCCTGGTTAACTTATCAGTAACACGATTTGCAATGTATGCACCTGTAGTTGTACGGGAATCGGCCCCCAATATCACACCGTCCTTGAAGGTTACCGCCATACTATTCAAAGGATAACGACAATAATCAATTGTCCATAATTTGTTAGTACAATTGTTTCTCGATAAATAGTGAACTTTCAAAAAATTATTTCAACATACATTGAGGTACCTAAACTGACTTCCCCCTTTTTTAATCTATTAATATCAACTTGAATCCCGTTCATTCCAATTGTTTTATTATATTCCTGAGTATTCTGTATCCTTAGTCAGTTAGCCTTGTATTTAGTTTATATGCTCTATTGTACATAATCTTTAATGATCCCTTTCCAGCTCTTACTTTTGCCACCCATGAACAAATTTCATGTTACCCGCCTCAAAAACATTTATGCTCGAAGTTTAGTATATGAATGTCCGTTTAAAATTGTCTATATTACATGAATATATAAGCCCATTTGCCACCTTCCATCTACCTATTATGGGGTTTACCTCTGGGAGAACCATTTAGTACTCGATGATCATTTATTTCTTCTATCTTCCTGCTTTCCATCGTGTCGCCTAAATTATCGGTAAAAACTTGGTGATTCACTGCTGTATCTGGTTTCAGTTGCATTATGTTCTCAAAGTCAAGACGGCTTGGTTGATATGTAAAAGTGCCTGCCATGTTGGTGTTTCCCCAGGGTGAACTATTTGAATGTATGATCTCTGATGTTGTTGTCTCCGTTTTCTGTGACAAACTAGCATTAAAAACTGAGGAAGACTTTAGAGGACTTGGAATAGCTCTGCTAACTTTCTTATAACGGCTGACCACAGCTTCCATTTTTGTTCTTCTTACCGAAACAGATCCTGGTATTGTTACATTTTCTGTAAAAAGAGCTCTGCGTGGTGCATCGTCTGTTGTCAAACGCTTCTTAATTGAACTATCCAGTTTTCCTTGATCGAATTTCACTTCCCATTTCATTTTCCACAGCAGTAATAATCCTCTTAAGACGGCCCTATCCCATCTTTTTCTAAACATCAATATTGCATCTCGATTTCTTGTAATTTTAAGTAATTTCATACTCCAAGTACTGAGGCAACTTGTTAGTAGCTGTACATTTCTCCTAGCGATTTCTTCTTCTAATCCAACCTGTAACTGATATATTCTATTTAATTTTCTCCACCACATCGACAAAGCATTTTGTAATGTTGTTTCGTTGTTAAGATTAGTAACTGATTGAAGTATTTCCTGGTAGTTTTCTAATTTTATTAGCATTGACTCGAAAATCATTTTACCAAGGTATCTAGCCCTAACGTTATCAGCCTTATCATTGAGATCAACATTATAGAGTCTATATTTTTTTAGGAGCAAACTGAAAACCTTGCCCTTTTTTTTCTGGTCTCTTTGTTGCTGATATATATTTAACCTGTTTCTGAGTTTTAATCTTTTTCTTTGCCTAAAACTTTTAACCCACAATTGTAAAAACCTTAAAACATATTTCATTTGAATAGGCTCAATATCCATCGCATCGAGTCTTACTTCTTCCATTTTTGAGCGTTGATAGCACCTTTCTATCAAACGCATAGCTCTACTTTTAGCAAATAAATTGCATTTTGATTGTAGTTCACTATTGTAAACATACATATGCCTCCATTTCTTAAGGTATAATAACTGTGTTTTTTGATTCCATAACTGATCTGCTAAAATTTCATTATCTTTAATTTTGTCTGTTTTTCTTTTCCATTTACGGTACGGCGCCTGTATAGTTATATTCTTTTTAAATGCAGCGAAGTTAGTATTCATAGCCGTTCTGTCCTTCCAGTTTCGCAATACTGTTCTCATCGAACTCCCGTTATTTATCTGCATAAACTTTTTGTATCTAAATTGAAGTTTCCAACGATACATTGACGACTGGATCAAATGTGACCTTCCAAACTCATTGGCCTTCAATTTCTGAAAAGTAACTTTCTTTAAAAAATTGAAATATTTTGTTTTAGAATGATTATCCCTAATATTAGTCAATGAATAGTAACGAATTCTTTCTTGAAATCTTTTTAGCCACAATTCCTTTAAAATAAACCTTAATAAAATGTTGTCTAAAGTTTCCACTGCTAGCTGTTCTCTCTGTCGCAACTTCAAAGCCTGTGACCATTTATTTAAAAAATTGTTCTTTACAAAGGTATTTTCCAATTGGTTCAAAAGAAATTCCTGATTTTCAACTTGGTCCATCTTTTTTTGCCATGAATTCCAAATGGGTTGAATTAAAAATATTGATCTTGCAAAATTAGAACGATCTTTCAATTCGTTGATTAATTTATGTTTCTTATACCATATTTTCAGACTCATTTTCTTTTCATTTACTGACTTGAAACGTTTCGTTTGTTGAGCAAGCTTCCATAATTTAAACATAAATTTTAATGTTTTCTTATTTCGTCTATTGAAAAAAGTCAATTCTCTTTCTTGTATGTCATTACTCCTTTTTTTAATCTTTATGAATATCGAATTTAAAAAACGATTATCGGCCATCTGCTCCATCTTTTCAATTGAATCGTATTTATATATCATTTTATCAAAACCCATTGCTTTTAATCTAAAATTATCTGATTCTTGAGCACGATAATTTTCGTATTGAGTAAACCTTTGAAATTTACGTAACCAAATTTGAAAAAATCTGTTTTTGATATACTTTTCATATAGCAGAAACAATTTTTCTTTATAATGAGACATACCATAATGTAAACTCCATCTTATAAACTCTCTTCGCAAAGTATTTTCATCTTTGTGATGTTCAAAATATGTTAATTTCATGATTAATGTATCAGGTTCAATGAGAAATTTTGTCATTATTTCTGACAACATAGGCGTCAATCTATAATCCTTTGTTAACTCCGACTGTATAGCAAGCACATATTCATCTTCAAAAGGGTCACATTCGTCTTCAATAAGATGGTTGACATATTTTTTGAATACTTTCAAAAATGTTTGTGACAATTTGTTTCTCAAAAGGAAAATCTGGATATTTTTGTAAAGTCCTGCCAATACTGTGTCGCATTGACTTTGTTGAACATAGAATATTTGGTCATTATTGAACGCCTGTGAATCTGCTACTCGAATGTCTTTTATCCCCTTTTCAATACCGTTCAAAAGAATATTATCAGTGTTGTTTAAGTCAACTTCTAGGTGTCTGCCAGGTAAGCTTGGTACATCGTAATCAGATATATGATGATTTCTACGAAGCAATTCTGTTGTTGACGACTCCTCTTGCTCGTTTACTTCCTGCACGTGTCCCTTGAGTAATCTTTCAGTCGAATCATTCACCATCACACATATACATATCTCTCTATTCTTATCCTTCTCTATGTTATCCTTACTTGTTTCTCTTCTCTTACAAATTTCTCTTCTCCATTTTCATATTTACCGCTGAACTCGCGGTTACCCTGAAAACACCAAGCAACTTAACAAATCTTTGACATTATCAAAGTAAACCATTGCTCATACTAATTGATAACTATTCAATCAAATCGCATTAACAACTATCAACTGCTGAGTCTCCCAATACTGCAGTTTCAATGATAAACTGCGTGAATCTTGCCAATAACATCACGAGCAACGGTAACGAAGAAAACACCGCAGCCGAAATCGCAAACGCGCAACTTTCATCTTTCAAACAAGTAACAAATTGATGAACACGTCAATCACAACTTAAACTTCAACTGAAATTCGTGGCCTCTTGTAATTAGTGGCCTATTATCATTCTGCAGATTACTTACTCGATTATATATATAGGGATAATTAAAGATTTACATCTACTTCTAACCTTAGATAAACAATTTCCTCCATCTCTTGGAATTTTATTGTTTCCTATACTATACAGGTTTTCAAATTTTTTTTTATTTTATTCTTTATTTGGAAAATAGATCTAATAAGTCAATTTATTCGAGCATTTGTAAATATTATACCACAATCTAATCACAAAACAAGCATAAATATGTTTTACTCTGGTCTTTGGTGGATATCCTCCATTGTCCTGTTACTGAAAACAGTTGTCTCCTTTGAATTTGACCCTAACTTTCAACCTCCTCAAGTATGGGAAAATATCAATTTTGAAAGAATTTTAGAATTGACAAAGACTTATACTTCAGAAACTTTAGATATAACGATTGTAAACATAGGTTCTGACACAGTGTCACAATACTATATCCCATTACCTGAAGATGTTGGTGTCAAAGTCTCGATGTTAACTGCTGGTTTAAAGGGAACAGAAGCTTATTTACAATGTATGTTACTTCCAGGTACTTATCAATTAGCTGATGGTACCAACGTTACCTATGCCCTTGTTGAATTTCCAACTCCTGTTCAACCAAACGAAGAGTCTTCTTTCCTAGCTCAATTATTTTACACAGAGGCAGGTGTCCCATTCCCAGAAAAGATTGCAATTGGTGATGAGCAACATTTATTATTCAAAACAAACAGATATCCATTATCTGCTTATACATCAAGAAAAACAGCTTTTACAGCTATTGGTGCCTCTGAATTTTCTGAATTGACTATCCCAGAAGACACCAGATTACAAGGTATTATGTCATCTGGTCTTTTTAAGTTCGGTCCATGGGAAGATGTTCCTGCTTACACTATAAGTCCTGTTGAGCTTGTTTATCCTCATGATATGCCATTAATTAGTGTTGCTGACCTAAAGAGAGATATTTGGGTTTCTCATTGGGCCTCCACTTTACAATTTGAGGAATATTATGAACTTACAAATGCTGGTGCCAAATTAGATAAGGGCTTTTCTAGAATCGACTATATGAGACAATTACAAGCTACTCAAGGTAAAGGTGGTCATTTCATTGGTACAATCGGTATGGCTTTACCACCGAACACTACCGACCATTATTTCACCGATAAAGTCGGTATGGTATCTACTTTCAAATACGAAGATGACATCATGTTATTGAAACCAAGATTCCCAATCTTTGGTGGCTGGTTTTATAACTTTACAATTGGTTGGACTAATGAATTGAATTGGTTTTTACATCATTCTGTCGACAGTGATGATACCTATATCATCACAGTTCCAGCCTTGAATGGTCCACCTGATGCCATTTACGAGACTGCCGAAGTTTCAATTATTTTACCAGAAGGTGCAAAGGTTATTGATGTTGGTGCTCCAATTCCATTTTCCAACGCTACTGTTAGCCGTGAATATTCTTATTTTGACATGGATGATGGTCACGCTAAATTGACATTCTACTTCAAAAACTTGATTAGTGAATTAGGTAAAGGTGAAATTTTTGTTAAATATCAATACACCAAAGCTGATTTATACAAAAAACCTTTATCTATCGCCTTTTATACCTTTATTGGTTTAATGGGTTACTTTTTATTGAAAAATGTTAACTTAAACATTAAATAGATGTATACTTAAAGGTAAATAGATTTCCATAGATGAAGAAGTAACATTTTTAACTGCTACACTTCTTTCAATATCAAAAAATTAAAAAAAAAACTCTCTCGTCTCCATATTTTGGGTATAGTATGGGCGAAAGGACAATTAATTTTAGAAAAAAGGTATAATACTTTGTATATGCCTTATATACCTCTCCAAATACATTTTTCAATGATATCGTAATTCTTCTTACCAACATTTCTAACAAGACCAATATTTTCAAAATCAAATAATCCTTGCATGAATAGAATCAGTACAACTTTATCAAAAATGATATCATCATTATTATCATTTTTCTTCATAAATTTAGTTACAGCATCGTCTGTCTCACTAACATCATTCAAAAAATCAATGATTTCCTTTTTGGGTACAGTTTCTTTAAAAGCTGCATAGAAATCATAAAGATTGATTGACGCAGATGCCTCTCTATATAACTTGAACAATTGCCCTACTACGGGACCCATAGCTTTATTCAACGCCTGTAATGACTGCACATCCTCTTTATCAACTTCATTCATAGGCAGCGTCTTTTCCCACATCAAAAGATCATCTTCTAAATTACTTTTATAATACGGAAACATTGCTTGAGTCAATAACTCATTACTATTATCGAGTGTAAATAACTCTTGAAATATGGTATCTATAGGTTCAAATGCTAATTCCTCTCTCTTAACTTCACATTGTGGCCATCTTTGCAAATATGTATCCAAATTTCCTCGTAACATATTATAGTATAGTTCCAAAAGATTGTAGTCTTTTATTTTAAACGTTTCTTCAAGGCATTGGGCTACAAATTTCGCGTGTCCATTTATTGGATTTTCTCTTACTAAAAATTCAATAAAAAATTCTTCCAATGTCGAATCTTTGTTAGTTAATAAATTGGAAATATCAGATTTTGGTGCACCTTCCTTAACCAAGCCATCGAGAAAAAACATGAATGTGGGGCATTTTGATAATTGATTCAGATATTCCTGATTGAGATACTCTACATTAACTGGATCGATGAAAACGGAAAATGGGTTTTGATAAAAATATGACATTAACGAATAATCCAGAATTTTTGTTAATAATTGTAAATTGTGATTTGTATTGTTTGCCATCTTTTCCATGATAAACTTCACAAAATTTTCAGATAAATTCAGTTTGCTATCGACTGTATCCAAAAAACATTGAAAGATTCGATTTCCATATTTGAAGCCTTTATTACTTGACACATCCAATTTATGGTAGTTTCTTTTTAAAAGTCTTAGAGTTGACTGACGTAAATTTTTCTCAATGATTGATAGATTGGTATTAATGTTAAATACAAGACTAATGTTAACATGTTCATACTTTGACGCATTTTTCAATAAAACAATGAAGCTATCTAATGTCAGAAAATTAATGGAATCGACATCCTTAAAATTAAATACAAGATTTAAGTTCTTTCCAAATAGTAACTTGAAATTTTGTACAAGTGATAAGTCATATGATACATCCATTTGGATACCGTTAGTTTGTTCGGAAGGACCTTGCATGTTTTGACCATTTGTATTTTCTATGTCTATTTTATCCTCTTCCTTTGGCTGCAAATTATGGATATCTGCATCAACAGAAGAAAACAGCTTAAACATAGATCTTCGAAGCATCATTCTGACATTTGGTGATTCTTTAGGTGTTAAATCAATAACAACATTTAATGTTGAAGAATCATCTTTGTGTGGAAATTCTATCTTGGTTGTACTATCAGATCCAAGTAAAAACAAGGTATTAAAATAGTTCATATCATTTCCTGATGTCTCTTTTGTTTCAGTAAATAAAATGTCTAATATTTCAGTTTTCAGGTCAGTTTCAATATTGGATACAATATGATCAACTTGAGAATGAAAATGAGAATGCAGTTGATGGTAAAGTTCCCATCTTTTTTGTACTATTTCTTCAGGTTCCTTGCCATCTAGAAGCTTAACGAATGGTGTATAATCATCTTCTGTAAGATCATCTAGTTTCAATCTAGGAAGTATCGTATTATGAGTTTTTTGTGCATCAGCAAAATCAATCACATTCATTGTGTAACAGATCAAGTAGTTGTTTTGATTTTTCAAGCGAATTGATTGCTATTTATATTAAATTGATGTTTGTTTACATTTACATCAAATTCATCAATTTGGTGATTTTTATTTTTTTTTTCATTTATTTATTTGACTGCGCATGTAATAGAATGGAAAGCTTCACTTTATCTGGATAAGAATATATAAAATAAGCACTTTAAACATCGATTTACTAATTATCTACACAGTTTTCCTAAAAAGAACGTCTCATTCATAATATGAATTAGCAGGTAATGACTCTAAAACAGCTAAATCATAAAACTCTTCATCGTCAGCTGTCTCTAATTGTTGTGGGGGCTCGATATCATCTGAAGGACGTATGTTTGATATCTGAACATTTTTTCGTAACCCAATTAATGTTTTGATTTGTTTTTTAGTATCTTCTGATAATTCCATCTTCTTATCCAAAGGTGATATTAACCTCAGGCCATCTAACCAGATAAATTTGGCTTCTTTGGTATCCAAGTATATAGTTAATATCTTGGCTTTATTTTTATCTAGTAGCTTCACAGTAGTGTAAATGTTTCTATGGAGCAAATTAACAAATTCCGATGAGCCCTTTGTCTTAATATTTGAGGAAATATCCTCGCTTTCAAAATATGCCACCGTTTTAAGTGGGATGATGATTGTTGGCGATATCAACGAAGGCCCACTACTCGAGCCCTGTACTGTAATTTTATTATCTTCAACAGCAGGAAAATCTACAGTTTTCACATCAAACTCTCTAACTAATAGATTAGCGTGATTGTCAGAAACAATGATGAAAAATAGCTTTGGACATTTTATACTTGTATCCAGCGGATTTTGGGAGTAAACCCACGTACCCTTCTGTAACTGTAATAATCTTTGATGACGAACAAAGTCATAAACTTGGTTTGATAATATTACATCAAATGCTGATGTGTGATTTGACCATTTTTCGTGATGTTCCTCTTTCATCTTTTCTAGCTGAAATTTTCTGGCACTTCTGTAATCTATTGATTTTATAAAATCGTTCGCTACTACCAGCAAAGATTCTAATGGATGAAACTTGAATGCTTCGTCCAGGACATTATCTATTTTTTCTAATATAATTGGGTTCAATGCAAATATTGATTCAACATCCTTTTCAGTTCTGCAATCCGATTCGATCCAAATTTTCAGTTGCAATTTCATCAGGTTGAAAATCAACAGCTCTTTATTCACAATGAAAGAAATGAGATATGGCTTTTTTAATAACTGTTGATTATGTGATAGAAAAAATCTGTGTAATTCATTTGAGATGTTAAAACATGATCTGTATAAAGGAAAAATGTTCTCCTCAAATAACAAATGCTCAACAAATTCTTTTCTAAATGATAGATCTGGATTTTCTAAAAATAAAATAAGATCTGTGATTTCTAGAAGGTTGAGATTCTGAAAATCAGTGAACCCATTATTGTGCTGATCTAATTTTTCTATAATATTTTCATCATCACCAATAGTTTTAGTGACAGCGTCTTTTAATCTGGTCTCTAGATAATCACAGTTCCTCAATAGTTCAGATGACAAATATTCAGCAATCTCTCCTATATATGGTACAATATGTTCAACAAGCTCTTCTCGAATAATTATGTTGCTAGGTTGTATCAACAGCTGCGTCATTACATGTGGGAAATGGCACCTTACCAATTCAAATGTCATCTTTGAAATTAGTAAATTTACGCCATTTGAATTATATTTAGTCAATAAGGTAGTGCATTTTAAGTATGACCCAAAACAGTGTATACTCTTTACTAATGAAGAATCACTCAAAGGAACGGTTTGTAAATAATAGAGCATCACATTCAGAAATAGATTTTTCTCATTCAGAAATGTCAAAAATATTTGGTATTCCTGATAATAGTTCTTTGGTAAATGTGAAAATTCTGAGAATATGACAGTAAAAATAGTTATTATTGGATCCCAACCCAGAGTTGGCAATGCTTCCTCTAACAACTTTAGCAAATCCGCATTTGTAATTACGTCGCTCAAAAGTATGTTTGGGTCACAGTAAGTGATGAAAGTTGTGAATAGATTATTCTTTAATTCAGATTCCCAATTGAGACCCTCATCCTTTAGTACTTCGTAGCATTTCCGGCTTTCCTCACTTGAAAGTTTCTCATAGTCAAATGTAACACGGCCCTTGTTTTGCAAAAGTCTTTGTACTTCTTGTGCATCTCCAGAAGATATTTTGGATATATTACTACCATGATCGGAACTTCCTCTTGGTCTATCCATTTTTACTCCTTATCTACCCTCTTATATCGTTAACTTATATAAACCGCTGTATTGATTGTATTGCCTTGCAGCGACTCCCGTTTTTGATCTATCAGTCTCTGTTGAAACGATGTATAGCACTTCTAGAAGGAAATCCTGAATGAAACTGAGCCCTGATACTTGTACTTTATGTATATTCGCTCAGTTCAAATAAGTAATTATATTGCTATTTTATGTTATTAAACAGAGTCTTTGAGACAGCCAATAATCGCCTACGGGCCATCACTAACTTATTAGTTAGAAATTGAATTTTTCAATTTGATATGAACGAAAAAAGCAAAACAACATTAACTATACTGAGCTAAGGGATCCTCTGGAAAGGGAAGAAGTGGATACGAAAGTCATAGCCACAACCTCACTTATTGGTTGCTCGAGATTGTAAGGATAAACCTCTTTTCAGCATTTTATACACGAACCCATTATGCCATTGAGCAATAGTACAAATAGTACTCTGATGACTTTGGATGACTATCTAAACAATATTCTGCCTTCTCATTTACAGCTGTCGTTTCTAAAGAACCTACAAGGTAGGGAAGAACTTTTATCCAATGAATCGGTTGCTGAATTACTTAAATATATTAACGAACAGAATTTCAAAGTGTCCCCATCATCAAATGATATTTTACAGCAATACCAGTTTCTAAACTCAATAACTCCGAAATCAAGCTCATTCTCTACATGGTCTTTTACTCAGGGATTGATAGTAGGACAACTTAGTGTAATAATTATTCTCGTATTTTTCATGAAATTTTTTATTTTTAGTGAGGGAAGTTTCAAACATAAAAACCCACCAGTGATCTCTTCGTCCTCAAGTAGCAGGACCAGTCTTCCTCTCTCTTCAATCCACAATGTATCGCCAATACTCAAAAGAGGGGGTAAAGATCATTCAGAAGTTCAATCGTCTAAAAATCATAATGGCGATGATGACGAAAGGACTAGTCAAATAAATATGATTTTGGAGAAGACATACTATGATGTTTCATCGCACCATCCAGAATCATTAGACTGGTTCAACGTACTGATAGCACAGATTATTCAACAGTTTCGGGAGGAAGCTTGGGCTAAGAATAACATACTTAACTCGTTGAATGTATTCCTTGAAAAGAACGCTATGAACTTGCCTGACTATTTGGATAGCATTAAAATTACCGAATTAGATATTGGTGATGACTTTCCAATCTTCTCGAATTGTAGAATCAAACATGAGAAATTAAAATTGGAAGCAAAGATTGATATAGATTTAGTCGACAGGTTATCTTTAGGGGTGGAAACAAAACTTCTGCTAAACTATCCAAAACCTGGCTTTATGGCTTTGCCAATCAATTTAACTGTCGCAATTGTAAGATTTCAAGGTTGTCTTACGGTTTCATTAACCAAAGCTAACGAATTCGTTCATACGGATTCGACAACGAAAGATGAAATTGTATTCAAAGATAAAAACGATGGAGAGGATGACCAGGGTTATTTCCTGATGTTCTCATTTTCGCCTGAATATAAAATTGAGTTTGACACCACATCTTTAATTGGTGCAAGATCAAAATTAGAAAATATACCAAGAGTTACTAGCCTAATTGAATATCAAATTAAGAAATGGTTTGTTGAAAGGTGTGTGGAACCAAGATTTCAATTTATTAAACTGCCTAGTATATGGCCAAGAAGCAAAAATACCAGGGAAGAAAGACATTCAGATGAAGGAAAAACTGACTAGAATATATAAGAAGAATACATATCATCCGTATAGATAAATTTCTCCAGAATCTTCTATGCCGTACTTGTTAATATCACATATTAAACCATATTTCCTTTCTAGATATAGTGCTTCATCTTCTGCCAATCCCATTCTATCACTTGGAATCCAAATTTTTTTGTAGTTCTTTGAAAAATTTACTTTGGGAATGATAAATTTCTTCAGCCCTTCTTTAGTGACATATACAGATTCAAGACAATCGTCCTTGGAAATACTTATTTCAGACAAAGGGAACTGATTCAATGTTAATTCATACAGACGTGAAATTTTACAATGCGCAAATACTGTCGATCCGAAGATAAATATCATGATAGATGATAGTCGATACTGATTGGAAAGTGTGAAAAGGCCTAATAAACAAAATTCTAGAAAATAAATTCCTGCGTAAAGTTGAAGTAGGGATTTTGGGTATAACTTTCCAAAAGTCTCAGATTTATTTTCTTTATTATATTGGAATTCAAACAGGTATTTAAATGAAAAGTACACCAAAACGAAAGATATGCAACATATAGGCAAAATTATAGGCGATATTATGCTGTAGATGATTCCAATGCAACCAAATACCGAGAATAATGGGTAAATGGATCCCCACTGGAAACTTATTGAGTCATGAAGCCTCTGAAAGCGCTTATGTGGGGTGTATATAAAGGCTTTATAATAAAGCAATTCTACGAATAAATCTTTGATTCTGATTAGGTTACCACCGAAATATGCCAGACCTCTAATAAGGACGAAAGAGCAAAAGAAGTTTGAACTTTTTGGCAGTTCATGTGCAAGAAGAGTTGGTATGCTAGTTGGGTTATTAACAACACTTTCTATTACAAAAGAAACACCAGAGGATATTGTCACAACTAAAAATAAATGAACAAACAAAAAAACAAAAAACCAGTTCTGGGTGTCTATTTCGATCTCTGCGCCTGTCCTGTAACCTTTCAAATAACTAAAGAGTCTGAAAATATATGGGACGCACTCTGTCAGGAAGATTAAGGTCATTACTGGTATGACGCTGATCATCATATCATTAATAAATTCCGATTCAATTCCAGTGTTTTGCAGTGGGACTATTAAAAATGAAGTTAGATAAGGAATCTGTGCAATTATTCCAATAAAAGCCACCGGAATAACCCATCCTATTATTATTGAACTACACAAAATGTTTGCAATAATTCTTTTGAATGCTATCAAAATTGGTGAGTCTATCATAATGTTTGACCAAATCATGTCTCGTGGGTTAGGCCCTATTATTGTGTTACTGATAGTCTGTCCATTAGCAGTCTTTAGTAAATGTCCGAAAGCGTGTGCGCTAACAACAGAATCAAAACTGATAAACGCTTTATCTAGAAACAGGTCACTCCTTTCGAATTTTAATCTGTCTTCATAGAAATACAACTTTTGTTGATCTTCTAAAACAGCCATTTTTTGTTTATAGGAACTTAAAAGTTTTTTAAGATACTCATATCTCGATGTCATAAATTTTTTTTGTTTGACGACGACAATTGGAAGTTTTATGCGGGATTGTAGAATGGGCTGTCGCTTAATGCTTGTTTCGAATTTAAGTCGATTTTGCGACGTTTTTAAATAATAACAAAATTTGTTAATATAAAATTCAATTCTTCTTAAATAAGCAACTATGCTTCTATTTTGACATATGCCATTCAGCTCGGCATTTTGGTTAAAATAAAATTTATGTAAAAAGATTTCCAAAACCACACATTCAATTTTTCTTTCAATGGAGCATGCACGCTTCCAGTCTTTATATAATCGATTAAAGTCCTTTGGAATGTAGCAGATTTCATTAACTCGACCTAGAACTTCGAAATTTCTTATAATATTTTCTGTTTGGGAATTCATTTTATCGACAAAAAGAACATTTTGAAATTCTCTTTTCAAAATATGATCCATAGAAGCCTTCTTTACGTACTTGAATTCAGAAAATAACACTATGTGAAACCATACTACAATTAATGTGCATAAAATTAAGTGGACAAATAGGTTATCAGGATTAACTGTAGACATATTCAAAGAATCCAACGAAAAATACGAATTCCTATTATTTGAAAGGTAATGTATAGGAATGAGTATTGGGATATTTAGGATGGAAAGTGTGAAAAAAAAATATGAAAGAAATCTGAGAAATCGCAAAAAAAGGTAACCATCCAAATCACTTATATCTTGATAATCTTCAGTATTCTTGCGCCAAAGTGTTAGCAGCCAATTTTCTTCACAATTTTGTTTATGCAATATTTTGTTTGCTTGATACAAATTTTTTAGTTTTGATCTAAGTTTGAGGAAGACTATAATTTGTACAATAAAATAAAGAAAAGATAGTAGAAGCCCCGAAAAAAATATCTGCATAGTTATACCTGCTTGTTCCTGAGCTGTCCCTGTTCTGCTACTATTAATTATTTTCAAAAAAATCGTATTTGTAACATCTTTTGAAGTATTGCGAATATGATGAGAGCTATTTTTAATTGTAGGTATTTTTTCTGTTATACTGTCATCTGTAGAGAAACCATAACCTCGAAGACTTTTGTAGTACTCCGCCAGTGAGAACCTCATCGGTGTACATTTAGTTCTGTTTTACAATACGAAATATGTGCCGTTTATTTTCAACTACGTCTTACTAGTTAAATATGGCAAGTATTATTTTTCAGCAATATTATATATTTGTGTCTCTCGGGTTATTATCCGCAATATTAGAAGCATATAAAGTATGCGTTAAGAAACTGCTTCATATAATTCTTAGAAATAGTAAAAATGAATAAGGACATTTTTGAGATATAAGCCCTAACGTACAGTAAAGTAACGTTTGAAAATTTATGCCATTTAGATAATTTACAGATTCAAGACGGCTCCTCGAGTTATTTTATATAATGTCATATATAGAACATTATACACTTCCAAAATGTTCTTCTGTCTACCTCTTGCCACCCTTTTTCCCCTTCTTTTTAGCATTCGCTTTTTGTCTTCTATAGGACCTTTCTTGATCATCAGAACGATCTTTTTGTGTTTTCTTATAAGAACGGTAACCGTCCTCCATAGCTTCGTCTCTCTTTCTTTTTTTACTATTACTCTCTTTTTTTGTCTTCGATAATGCATTTAGAAGCTTAGAATTTTTCTTCTCAGACTCGCTTTGAAACCACGTTCTTCTTGGTCTTGCTTGTATTTCCGCTTTGTGTTTTAACATATTCTCACCTTTCCTTAATTGCATTTCTGCTCTTAATATTTCCTTTTCTTGCTTTTCTTCAACTAAAATTTCTTCAACAGTTTCTTCATTCTTGTTGATTAGTTTATTTGTTTCTTCAATTTGATTCCAATCGACATTTCTACCAAGAGCTCTACCAGTTGGAGCTTTTTTGGCTACTTTGTTGCCTTCTTCTACACTTCTTATAGCGTCTCTAACAATACTTCTATCTTGAGATGATTCACCAACAAGAGTAACAGAACGACCTTCCCTACCAGCTCTTGCAGTACGACCAACTCTATGTAAGTAAATTTCATAACTCTTTGGCATATCGTAATTAATAACAACTTCAATTTTTGGAATATCTAAACCTCTGGAGGCTAAATCTGTACAGATTAATACAGGAACTTCTAAACTCTTGAATTTATTAACAGAGTCTAAACGTTGTTCTTGGGTTAAGGAACCATGTAATTCAGCTGCACTCATACCTAACAAACCTAAAATAATTCTTAGTCTGTGAGCAGTTTCTTTTCTGGCAACAAAAACGACTAATCTTTTCTGTCCATTGCTATCCAATTTTCTAATCAAGTTAAATAATAATGCAGGTTTTAAATGGTCTCTCTTACGAACACGGACGAATTCTTGGACTAATTTGGATGCAGCTTGCTTAGGAGGATCAATCATAATTCTTACTGGTTTTTTTAAAGACAATGAGACTAATTGTTTGATTCTAGAGTTCATAGTAGCAGAAAATAATAATGTTTGTCTCTTTGTTGGTAATAATTGCATGATCTCATTCAATTCCTCTTGGAAACCTTCTTCTAGCATTCTATCAGCTTCATCTAAAACTAAAATTTCAACGGAATCAACATTAAAACTTGATGAATTTCTAATATGATCAATAAATCTACCTGGTGTAGCGATGACGATATCTGGTCTAGCTTTCAAAGCTTGCTCTTGTTGTCTTAAGTTTAGACCACCAACAGCTAAACCAAAGGTTATATCATTGACGAATTTACCAATTTTTTTCCCTACATCAGATATTTGAATGGCTAATTCACGAGTTGGAGTCAATACAATAACTCTGGTGGATGCAACTTTTGAAGGCTTAAATAATAAACGTTCAATGATTGGTATCATGAAGGCAGCAGTCTTACCAGAACCGGTAACGGCACCGGCAATAATATCTTTACCTAACAAAGCAATTGGGATAGTAGCACTTTGAATTGGAGAAGGCTTGGTATAACCTAAATTACTCAAACCCTTAAGAACAGGACGAGAAAGAGATAAACTATTGAAAGTTGTGTGTGTTTGTTTTTTGGCATCTTCTCCTTCATTTTCAGGAGCAAAAAATTCAGCAATAGCTTCAGCGGAATCAGCATCTTCATCTTCTTCGCTTTCACTATTGCCTTCATTTTCTAAATTTTGCACATCTTCTTCTTCTTCTTCTTCTTCTTCTTCTT
The DNA here is from genome assembly GCA_030571655.1 of Jamesozyma lodderae. NCBI lineage: Eukaryota > Fungi > Ascomycota > Saccharomycetes > Saccharomycetales > Saccharomycetaceae > Jamesozyma > Jamesozyma lodderae. The sequence goes on along the minus strand of JAJLYF010000060.1, from coordinate 47,006 downwards.
CTTCTTCTGATATTTCTTCAGAGGCATCTTCATCTTTCTTTTCGGTCGCACCCATACCAAAACCATCCATAGCTAAATCATCGTCATCTTCTTCTTGCTTTTCTTCTTCTTCTTCTTCCTCTTCTTCTTCCTCACTACTGCTTTCCTCAATATGTGCCATCTTAATCAAACCACCTTTTCTTCTAATAATTTTATCCAAATCTACATCTTTTCTAATAGGTTCATCACCTTCTTTGACGTCACCTAAGAACTCCCAACCTGACTCGACCATTCCACCTAGTTCGTTATCATCCAAAGTAAATTTAAAATCGGTATTAATGTCTGCTTTGGCGTCTTCATCGTCGGAGTTACTATTGGTAGTGTTCTTCTTTTTGGAAGCCTTGCCTTTCTTTTTAGTCTTGGTTTCCTTTTTAACTTCAATTGTTTCATCATCAGATGCATCTAAGTCAGGAACATCGGATTCACTGTCACTAATAGTTGGAACAAAATCCAAAGCATCAAATTTTTTTGATTTAGAAACCATGTTTATTATGCTTTCTGATTGAGATAGTAGCTTAGCGGATTGGTCAATACTTTATAATTATATAATACTACAAAATAACTCTATCAGGTCATCTCATCGCAAAACTATTTAAGAATATTTTTCAAGCTGAAAAATTTTCTAAGCGTGGAAAGTGACCGGATCACGTGCAACTAAACAAGTAGTAACAAGCCGAAATACAATTTGAATTGAATGAAACGTACTTATCGGAGCAGACCAAGTTGTATTGCTTCTTCGGTAATGCCTTAGAGAAAATGGTGAATAATGTAAAGAATCTTGAAATATAAGAAAACTGCTAATGAGTAATAAGTATGAGCTTAAAACTCGAAATAAAGAGTTTGATTGCCCGTAGTCCTTGAAGCCTTACTAAGTTACTCAAAGATTTTCAACTCATGGTCTCTATCAAAAAAACCATTTCGGTTTTTATTACTGATTATTGATTGAGCTAGCTAGGTCCGGGTACCGAGATCTAATTTATTACTAATATAGTGTATATTTTTTGCTCGCCCATAAACCCCGTAATTTAACCAGTAGCGAGCAAATTATATATAAATATAAATATATAACTGTGTATATCATTTGAACAGTAATATATCACAACGTAAAACAACCCAAGATCAAACTAAATCAAAATATAAAATGTCAGAAAAGGCTAATACTGATACTAAAACTACACAAAATGAAGACAAACCCAAACCATGTTGTGTTTGTAAACCAGAAAAAGAAGCTAGGGACCAATGTCTGTTATTTAATGGTACAGAAGGTGTAGGTGCTGAAAAATGTAAAGAATTTATTGAAAAATATAAATCATGTATGAAGGGTTATGGTTTTGAAGTATGAGATCCTTTCAGTAGCATATGTTTTAAATATTCAAAAATTCATGTATATATATTTATATTAAAAAAAAAAAAAAAAAGCAAAATCCTAATAAATAAATTTAAAATGTACCTGCATATAATTAATTGTTTGTGTGTCTTTCTATACATACATATATATTAGTTTAATTTAACTAATTTTTCTGGCTGATTTTTAGTAGTGTTTGTAAATTTTAAATTTTCAGCAATTGGTTTACCAACTCTTTCAATAGCGTCAGTGGCCCAAAGTACATCTAAATGAGAGTACTCGTCGATGTACCAAATTTTATAATTTAAATTATTTTCATGGTTAATGAAATGATTTATTAATCTTTCACCATCAACTAAACGATCTTGTCTTGGTACAAACAATAAAAAATTTGGATTTGCATCTTTATTATTTATGTTAACGTTGTCAAACCACGATGTAAATTCTGGGAAAATTAAATCAGGATTATTTTTAAAACTGATTTTATTTGAATCTGGACTTAACCACCATTTCATTAATTTAACGGAAACGTATACGGGTGAAAATAAGAAATGTCTATTTCTTAAATTTGAGCCACCCCATAATGAATCATTCCAATCAAATAAATAATTAAAGATTGCGTAACAAATAAATGAGAAAAATGCTCTACCAACGACCAAGTTTCTAACAATCATCATAATCCTTAAAAAACACTTATTACCAAAAATCAATTTATTATCTACACCCATGGACAATAGTTTAATTACTAAACTATCACTTAATAATGGGCCTGGATAAGCTGCGGGAGCTAATGCAATAAAATTATCAATGTCATTAATAATATCATTATAATTATTAATTAATGCTAACATTACTTGTGTTGTACCTTGTGAGTGACCAACCAGGGAAATTTTTTTTGAATTTGTTTGTTGTTTAACGAATTCGACCAAGGTAATTAAATCGAATTCAGCCATTTCATTAATATCCCAATCCCAATATTTATCATCATTTGATTCTGTATTGAAACCGATTCTATTATTACCTAACCAAATATCATAACCTAAAGAATGTAAGTAATAAGCGATAGAATTTTTACCACTTGAAGCGAATGAACCAGAACTTTGTAATAAACCATGAATCATTAGGAAAGGTTTATGTTCGACATTATCATTTTCATCGTGTTTTAAATGCCAAACATCTAGAGTATAACCATCTTCCGTTTTAATTTTAAACTCTTCAATTTCTATATCATAAAGATTATAGTAATAACTTAGAGAAGGTACTAATTCAGATTCTAAAGAAGATATCCTTTGATCATGGTTTTTTTTTTTAATATCGTTATAATTTTTTTTCGTTATATTTTTATTTTCATCATGTATTATTAGATTTGAACAATGTTCAATTTCAGTCTTTGAACTTCGGGTATCTCGGTGATCCGGTTCAGTTTCGAACAAAGTAGTTGAATAATGATGAATTAACGATAGTAATAACACTGTACCCATAAAAGAGTTAAGTATGATTGAAGAAATTAAACGACGTGAATTTTCCAGTACTGAATGAACCACCATGATTGCAACGAGCTTTCGTATTTCAAACAAAAACTGTAACGAGTGTAAAAGAAAAGAAGGTAGTAGAGAGTAAAATCCTATGAATGAAAAATCTATATATATATATATATATATATATATATGTATGTATGATATTATATAAAAAAATAAAAAAAAAGCCTTTAAATCCCTTATAATATTTGTGCTGCTGATGAAATAACCGATCTGGATGAAATTTTCCTTCAGATTTGTTGCTTTTTTGGGTATGTTATGTTTATGTGTCTGTCTGTTTTTTGTTTTTTGTTTTTCTGTTTTGTAAGTATCGGTTGTGAGGAAAAAGAAAGAGAGGAATCTGTCCGCAGCGTTCCTGTGTCGTTTAAATCGTATATAAGCGGTCGTTTAAATTGGGAAGTGAGAAGATATCAACGGGGCGTTATCAAAGCAGAAGCAAAAGCATTGTTAGTTGATTGTTGTTTTTAAAGCAAGGGACCCTCTCAACCACCCAGAGCTTTTATAAGCCCCGTTGTGGTAAATATGACAGACAGCTTTAGAGGGTCCAAAGTGAAAGTTGAGTGGAAGTGAGTGAAACTGAATGCTATCGACGACGATTACTTTTGCCTGTAAAGTGGGTTTTGAAGGAGTGCCTGAGGAAATATGCATGTAGTGTATAGTCTCTCTTTTCAAATGTGGCATGAGGTTTAGTAAGCATTGCATACTCTTATAAAATAGCCAAATTCTCTAATTCTCAACTTGATATGGTTGCTATCTTTGATGGCACCACTAACATATATACACATCTATATGATACCCTTAACATTGTAATTCTTGTCTAAAATTACTTTCTCTCTCACTCTCTCGCTCTATGCTGTGTTATTTGATCTGCAACGTACAAAATGGCAGATTGCCGATGACAAACCCTAAAAAAAAACTAAAACTGTTAATGTTGGGGGAAATTATTGTAATTAATTAGTTGAAACGAAGAAGAAGAAGAAAGTAAAAAAAAACAGTTTACACACAACATTGCAACTACTTACTAAACTCAACAAAACTTATTATATATAGTCATATTTATCAACAATATAGTGTATTATTGTTTCAAGTTTCTTTTATACTCAGCTATTTCGATACCTTCCATATTTTTATCGCCACCTAGCAAGGAAAAATATCATATCGCCTTCTACAAATAGGAAGATAACAAATACAAAAATAATAAGCAAGTTATAAACAAAGAATCCTCAGGACAAACTACATTCATCTACTCCTCATCAGAAACCTTTGTCTATTCTACTATAAGAAAAAAATTTATTGCTATTTGGTTGGTCCGTTTTCACTCACACCTCACCAAGAAAAACAGGAAAAAAATTCGAAGACTACAAAAAAAAAAAAATTTTCGTTGTTCAATAAGATCAAAGAAATTTTTAGAAAGAAAAAAAAACAAAAAAGAGAGAGACTGACTTAACTTTAGTGCGTTTACAATCCTACCTGTGTGACATTCTGGCAGAATCTTAATATCTGTTCTTTCCTTTTTTTTTTTGGCCCGTCCCATAGCGTCTTCAACTACTCTTTAAGTCATGACAATACATCTTTCAGATGATATTACATCAAATAAATCAACTTCTGACCCGTGGCATAGTATCTCATCAACATATTCAAATAAACCAAATAACAACAACAATATGGATGCAGAATTAGCTTCAATAGTCTCTTCATTAAGTGCTTTATCTAACCCAAGTAACATGAACCCCAATAATTCAGTCGCCACAGGTTCGGTTAATCAACAAATTGGTGGTTTTAGAAGAAATAGTTTCACTGCTAGTGATATCGATTCAGATGTCTTATTATTAAATGGTGGTAACTCTAATAATACTACTAATACGGATAACTTATCAAGTTTTGAACATTCTCCAATTTTACAAAGATCTACTCAATCCGTCGGTACTGCTCCTCCTTATACTTCTAATATCTTTAATTTTCATAATAATAAGAATTCTTCTTTTTTCAACAATAATCATGGTGGTAATAATACTACAAAGACTTCACAATCTATTAATTTAAATTTAAATGCTCATAGTGGTAACTCTGATTTTAATACCAATAACAATCAAACAAATACAAGAATGAAATTATTAGGTCAATATTCAGCTAGTATTGCTGGTCCAATCTTACAAAAAGAAACCTATCATTATTATCACAACAACAATAATAATAATATTGTAGGTAGTATTCACCAATCAAACGCTTCTGCAACCTCAGGTAATAATAACATTGGTGGATTTTTCCAACAATTAGGTCAATCTTTAATTGAAGGTACAAAAGAATTAGAATTAGATGAAACTCAAGAAGCTGCTCTGGATAAAACTTTTTCAAATTCAAGTGTGGATAATATGCATCAAATGAATTCTAGTCAAGGAACTTTAGATCATTCTACTAGATCTTCTGATAATGGTGAATATACCGATTACAATAGTAACGGTACTGCCCCAAATGAAAATTCTAATAATCCTAACCATTTTATGAATGCTGCATCAGCTCCTGTATTTAAACCTCAACAACAAATGTTAGGAAATAATCAATATTATTTCAATTATCCTCAACAAATGTATAATAATGGTTTCCCATATGGTAATATGCCAAATTTTCAACAATTTCCAATGATGGGTCCAAATGCTTTCATGTCTCAAATTGTTAATCCAATAAATAACAGCAATAAAGGTGAAGATGATGAAAATGAAAAATATCCTGTAAATGAGAATGATAATAATAACGATAATAATAATGATAATCTATCATCTCCAAACTCAAATAATGCATTGCCTGTAAATAACGCATCTCATATTCCAAACCAAGATCAACAGCCTTCAATGATGTTTATGTCACCACCACCACCTCAATTGGCAGAAGATGGTTCTTACATTTATATGCAAAATCCAAACATGAATGTCCCATCTTATTACTACAATGGTACTGGTGACAATAACAATAGTAAAAATAGTAATGTCAATAGTAATAATTCTCATGTAAATAATCATAAGAATAGTAATAATAATAACAACAAGAGTAAAGGCAATTTTAAAAATAACAAGAATCATAAGAGTCAAAATATGAATCAACAAGCTAATCCATACTTGGAGCAACCTCAAAATTTTAACAATAATAGCAAAGCTTTTAAACAAAATCAAATGAATACTTCTCCATTTTCCTCCAAGAACTCTTCAACTTCATCCAATACTTCATCTACTTCATTGAATGAGGAAGCCAAGCAAGATACTGGCGATTATGATTCAAGTGGCGATAACACTATCATTCAAAATGAGGGTAATAAAAAGAAAAATAATTCAACTTCACAACAACAGCAACAACAAGTTTATCACAGATCAGCTTTGTTAGAAGAAATTAGAAATTATTCAACAAATAATAATACTAGTGAAAATGATAAAGTTTACAAATTAAAAGATATCTTTGGCCATACTTTAGAATTTTGTAAAGATCAATATGGTTCAAGATTTATTCAAAAAGAATTAGCTATCGCATCACCATCTGAAAGAGAAGTCTTGTTCAATGAAATTAGAGATCAAGCTATCATGTTGGCAAATGATGTTTTTGGTAACTATGTTATTCAAAAATTCTTCGAATTTGGTTCTAAAACACAAAAAGATATTTTAATTGAACAATTTAAAGGTAGAATGAAAGAATTATCAATGCAAATGTATGCTTGTAGAGTTATTCAAAAAGCTTTGGAGTTTATTGATGCTAACCAAAGAATTGAATTGGTTTATGAATTAAAAGATTGTGTTCTGAAAATGATCAAAGATCAAAATGGTAATCATGTCATTCAAAAAGCAATTGAATGCATTCCAATCGATTTATTACCATTCGTTTTAAAATCTTTAATCGGCCATATTTATCATCTTTCTACACATTCATATGGTTGTCGTGTTATCCAAAGATTATTGGAATTTGGCTCCCTTTCCGATCAACAGGCAATTTTGAGCGAATTAAAAGATTTTATTCCGTACTTAATTCAAGATCAATATGGTAATTATGTCATTCAATATATCTTACAACATGGTTCCGATGACAAAGCATCGGTGGCCTTGATGGAGACAAAACAAGAAATTATTAACATCGTGTCACAAAACGTTGTTGATTTCTCCAAACATAAATTTGCCTCAAATGTTGTCGAAAAAGCTGTTCTTTATGGTACAAAAGATCAAAAAAATGTAATCATCTCTAAAATTTTACCAAAGGATAAAGCACATGCCGCTAACTTAGAAGACAACGCTCCAATGATCTTAATGATGCGAGACCAATTTGCTAATTACGTCGTCCAAAAATTAGTAAGTGTTACTGACGGTGAAGGCAAGAAACTGATTGTCATTGCTATTAGATCATATTTGGACAAATTGAATAGGTCTAATTCGTTGGGTAACAGACACTTAGCAAGTGTTGAAAAACTAGCAGCATTGGTTGAAACTGTTGAGATCTGAAAAGAAAGGATTAGGCTTTGATACTGTTTATTGCGCATTTGACATCGTGAATACGTTAACCATGTTTCGACTTTATTCGTTGTTCCACAAAAAATCATTTCAAAAAATCATTTACTTTTTTTTTAAGTATTTTTTTCTTATATTAGTTCCTACATTTCCATCTACCGATATATATATATATATATATATATGTATGTACATAAGTAATTTATTATTGTATGAGATTTTATGTATTATTTTGTATGCAAAATCTATTTCTGCTATATGATTATCACGTTTACTAAAGTTATGAACCACTATTTAACAGCACTTATTATTTACTATATCATTAATTTATTAACGCATAACTAAAAGTCCAAGCCATTACAAACCCTAGAAGCTCTCTCATGAAGTTTTCGAATAGCAAATCATTTATAGAGTTTTCATAAAAGTCATTTGGTTTACCATGACAAACCCAAATGACATAGATGAAACAAGTAGATAGATAAACTATCACAAAACTTAAAAAACCGGAAAATGATTCCAATTGTAGTATACCAGTTACTACCCCACTCACTAATGATATCTTATCAAGTGTTGTCATATAACGTTTCTTATTTTCTTGTATATTTGTACCAGATTTGATTACTCTGCCAAATTCGTCCTCACCTGCCATATTTTATAGTTGATTGTATATCTCTTTCGTTCGTTATGGATTGTATATTCCACCTAATTTGATTAAAGCTCTCTCAAGTCAAAGACTAATCTTCGTTGTGCTTTAGCTATGGACCCTTGACTAACTCTTCCTGGATATAGCAGTTCATAAGTTCGGGTTTTCTGAGATATTCACAGTAAAATGAAATTCACTAATCGAAGTTCTGGGTAACCGATGTGGCGAAACTTCTACAAAAGTAATAAAAATTTTTCAACCTCATCGATTTTTTAATGTTAGTAGTAATGAGATCCATAAGAAAATCCCCTACAGACGACTACTTATTATGCCAACTCAATTAGAAGAACTAGTGTCCTTTTTACACTCTCCACAACCTGCTGTCAGGCAAATTGCATTAGATAATTTGGTTGGGTTTAGTACAGGCCCAACAGCTGCTATTTTCAAGTATGATAATTTCACTGCTATTACTGATCTGAAAAATTTGGCAAAGGAAAACTCTAAGATATTGGTTCAACAATCTATTACAATTTTGGTTAATTTATGTGATGACAACGAAATGAGACGTCGTATTGGTAATGACGTGCCGTTTTTGAAGCACCTGATTGATATGATTTTAGATTTAGATAATATGAATGCTGATATTATGTGTATCTTATTAAGTAATTTGGCCAAAGAGGATTACATAACCCAAGTATTTGATATGACTATTGATTTGAATAAGTTAAAGGACAATGCTAAGGAAGTTTTCAAAAGCTCCCAAGTAATGGATTGTCTAATGGATTGTTTTGTTAAAGGTTGTGATAGAAAACTGAATAAGTTTGCCACCTATGACTATTTGGCATACTTCTTTGCTGATGTTGCTAGATTTAGAAAAGGTAGAGAATATTTCATTGAGAAACAAGAATATGATGGTGTCGTTCCAATCTCTAAGTTATTGGTTTTCACCGAAAAGTATGATTCCAAAACAAGAAGAGAAGGTGTGGCTTCAACAATTAAAAACTCTTTGTTTGACTCCGAGACTCACGAAAGAATTTTGAAAGATGAAGATGTCAATTTACTACCTTATATACTTCTACCTATTACCAGTGCTAAGGATTCAGAAATTGATGAAGAAGATATGTTTAATTTGCCAGATGAATTACAATTATTGCCAGAGGATAAAGTTCGTGATCCAATAAACTCTATCATCTGTAACCATTTGGAGAGTATATTATTGCTATGTACAACACAAGCAGCCAGAGAGTACTTGAGAAGTAAATCTGTTTATCCATTGGTCAGAGAATTACATAAAAATGTCGAAGATGAGGATGTTGGTGAGTTATGTTACAGAATTGTCAATATGTTGATGAGAGGTGAACCTGAATTAGGTTCAGTTGAAGAAATGCCAGCCAAGAATGCTGAAGACAAGATAAACAATAATAATGATGATGAAAGCGACGACGATGATGAGGAAATGGTTGAAGTTATATAATAGAACCTTAAATTAATTTTATACAAAAAATAGCGCATTTTAATAGAAACAAGTCTTTATTGGTATACTACACTCACATTTAAGGGAAGAAAAAGAGTCTAGCACAAAGGCCATGAAACTGTTTATAAGAAAAAAAAAACATTTTAAGTTAATATATAATTGTACTACAAATATTGGGTAAGTATACAACTGGAACTTTATTTTGCTCTTTATTTTTTTAGTTCCATATGCTCATTATCCACTTTTCTGCAAAGTTTCTTAACAATAGCAAACATACGTTTTTTATTTTCAGGTCCAGGATATTTCTTCCTAATTATTTTACCAAATTCCTTAACATTCACTTTTCCATCTCCAACTGCTAAGATGATATCTTGCTCTGTTATTAAAGGTATCGTCTTTGAGTCGTTCTCTAATTTAATTTTTTTATTTGCTGGTTCTTCTTTAATTTGTGGTCCTGGAGATAAGGGCTTTGGTACCTCTTCCTTAGCATCAATAGATTCTCTAACACGTTTCTTAGCACTGCCAGGATTCCATTCTCCCTCTGGGAAGTTCTTCAAAATCTTCTTATCACTCTTCAAAACAATAATACAATCCTTGATACTTTTAACTTTAATTTTAGGTTCCAAATTAAGTGTAGATGGTGAATTTTCCTTTTTGATATTAGTTTTACTTGGTGATAAAAGTTTTTCTTTGTCCTTTCCATCAGATTCTTTTTTGACTTCATCCTTATTCTGATCTTTATTTTCCAGATCGGACTCAGATAAGTAGGGATTTATTTCATCTTCATCTGAAGAATATAATGCTGCTAATTCAGTTTTTTGTAATGCCTTCTTAATACGTTCACCTTCATTGTCAATTTTTTTATCATTGAATAAATCATCCTCTTCATCTTCCGGTACTATTTCATCATCACGCAACCCCATAGCATTTGCTTGTAACATTTCTTTCTTTATTCTTTGTTCTGATTCTTTATTTTCTTGTTCGTTACCGTCGATAATAGGTGCTTCTTCGTCATCTGCAAATTCTTCATCATAATCTAATTCTACTTCTGAATTATCATCATGTTCTTCTTCGTCATCTCCAGCAACACTACGTTGGTCGGAAACTGCTTTAAGTCTTCTTTTTGTTCTATCATATCTTGTTGTTGTCGTACCAATATTATCCAAATGTTTCATTAGCCAACGTGGTACTTCACCACTCTTTTTATCCATTCTCTTTTCTGCCTCATCAATTGTTAAGGTAGCGTATTTATTTCTTGCTGTAAATTTATAAACTTTATCAGCAGGAGTCATAGTGAAACTACCGTCGTCTTCAACGGTCAATAAAACATAAGAATCAGAATTACCTGCTTCATAAGAACCGACCCATGTATTATAACCATCAAAATCTTCCATAACCCATGGATAAAATTCTTCGAATCTTAATTTTTTAGCATTTTCATCCAAAACTTTTAATTGACGAGTCTTTCTCTTTGAATTCATTCTTCTTGCACGACCACCACCATCTGGTGCCACATCTGCTAATGGATCAACTGTACCGGACTCAAATTCTGCATCTAGTTCCTCTTTCCCATCATATTTCACCATCCCTACACTCTCAGGGTTTTCGGATATACCAGCTTCTTCTAATTGAGTAACCATTGGAGTAATATGTTCAATTTTCTCTTTTTCATCGGAATTATTGTTTGTAACATTAGCAGCATCAGTATTGGAATCATTAATATTGATATCAGTACCTTCTTTTTTAATAGTTTCGGTATTGGTCAAATTTGGACTTCCTACAGGAGTTGCAGCTGTTTGATTTGGTGTACCCACGGAGGGGCTGTTGCTATTTATAGTCACTGCAGATGCACTTCTATTTATTGGAAGTTTATTGTTACCAATTGTTGGGGTACCAACACCACTTCCAGTTTTTTCTTGTTCTTGTTTCTTCTTATATTCTGCAATCTCTCTTTGTCTTTGAACGATTTCAGCTCTTGTCAATTGAAACTGTAAATTTCTAGTGTCTTTTCTATGTAATCTAATTGGTAAATGGAAAGAATTTCTTGGATCAATTTTTTTCTTACTTTGAAATTTCAAAAGATGAGTTCTCATGTTTTCCAAACTCTCCTTGGAGACAGCTCTCAATGGAAATTCATTGAATTCATCATTTAAGTTATCTTCTTTCTTCACTTTCCCATTAGTAGGTCTAGTAATCTCAACACCTAACAATTTTTTCTCCTTAGCTTCCAACATATCCGGATCCTCCTTCTTGACACCAACTGGTCTAGGAGAACTTCCATTCATCTGCCTAGCTCTCAAAAAATTCCTTTTATATTTATCACGTTTGATGAAGGGAGAAGCATGGTTGATAACACCATTCCTATTACCACTGCCGTTTCCAGGGCTTCCTCCTCCACCTCCGCTTCCATTGGTAGCGATAGCATCACGTCTAGAAAAACCCATCCTGTACACAACTATTTAACCCTGATGGTCTCTTACTAAACTACTTATAACCAGTAACACTCTTTACTTTGAGCTCTTCTTTCTCTTCTAATCACAACTTTTCAAAATTTCTTTCAATTTTCAGCAGAAAAAAAGGTTAGTTAGGTCTTTCAAGTTCAACCCTAATAGCCGGGTGTTTTTCTTCCCTTTTTTCACTGTAAATTTTTCTTTCTAATTTGTTCCATAGAGAGTGATGTGAAGAGAGAGCATAGGTGGTAAGACATCCAGTGAGTATATGGAGGCTTGAGACCACCAGAGTAGCAGATTTTACTTAGTTATATCAGTATACGGGCGTTGAGTTGGTCATATAACGGAGTAGCATTAATTAAAGTTTTTGAAAAAACGGCATTGATTTGCATTTTTCATATTAATTAACAGACTTTATTACCTTAGTCATTTGAGTAATAAAAAGACCACTTCCTATCACATTTGCTAGATTAACCTGTAAGATAACATAAAAAAAAAATAGATTTTACTTTTAAGCCTATAAATAAGCTTTTGAAATTATATATATATATCCTCAATATAACAGTTCCTAATGACTGATTCCATATCAAGCCACGAAGAGCTAAGAAATGAGGTGAATAAAATATTAAGATCACTTCACAAATACCATTCCATTGATAATGTTAGAGGTCCTACTGAAAGAATTGCCATGGATCATTCCTTGAAACAAATGGTCTTTGAATTCCTTTTCTTTGCTATTTCAGAGAATGGCCAGAAGTTGAAATCATTATTTCCAGGCAAGGATAATTATCCAACCAAAGTGAGCCAAATCCTTTCAGATCCTCAGGAAAAGGATTCTTTTTACAAAATTTCCTCATCTGATATTAATCGCAAGACCTTCTTTAAACATGCTGGAAGAAACTGTGGAAGAAAATTTAAAATTGGTGAACCACTTTATAGATGCCACGAATGTGGGTATGATGACACATGTGTCTTGTGTATCAATTGCTTTAATCCAAAGGATCATGTCAATCATCACATATACACAGATATTTGTAGTGATTTCACTAGTGGTATCTGTGATTGTGGTGATGAAGAAGCATGGCATAATGAGTTGCATTGTAAAGCTAATACTGAAGATACTGAGGAAGCGACAACGAAAGACGGAGATTCTCTGGAGTCAGAACCAACGTACGACGAAGATATTATAGAGATTGTTCTTAGTGAGGTATTTGATTATTTTATAGATATGTTCAACCAGAATTTCGAATCGTTGCCTACATTTACCAAGGACATCACACTAAAATTAAGAGAGATGATCCAAAACGAAAAATTTGAAGAAAGGGATGATTTCTTAAAATCTTTGAGATATAAGAATAAATACATTGAAGAGAATGATGACCCTAAAAGTTATACTGTCATAATATATAATGATGAATACCACAATTATTCGCAGGCAACCATGGCTTTGAGGCAAGGTGTACCAGATAATATTCACACTGATATTTTAACTTCAAAAATTGACAGTGAAGGTAGAGCAATGTTAAAATGTTCAGAAAATTTAGATTCATTAATGGATGGTTTTTTCGCAGTCCAAACAAATGGTCTTAGTGCCACATTAACATCATGGACTGAATATATCCATCAGGAAGCCTGTAAATATATCGTACAATGGCTACATCATTGTCTATCTATTCCGGATTCAAATTTTCAAAGCTCTTTCAGAAGTATCTTAGGGAAAGTCCTTTGTACAGAAAGTAAAAAAATTGACAACACCATTAGCATGACATCAACGTTAGAAAAATATTTCAAAAATAAATTTCAAGAAGATGACTTATACAAATACCTTAACTTGTCAATCTTAGATGAAAACAATAAGATACCTTTAGGCCATCATAAGACTTTATCCGCCTCTTCCTTAGATTCCATTTCTGTAACATTAAATGAGTTGGAAGATATCAAAGAGAGAAAATACTCTAACACAAGATTGCAATATTTACTATATTTTGACAATAGATTTTGGAAAAAGTTAAGAAAGGATTTGCAAAATGTTATTATTCCAACATTATCCTCTTCGATATATTATAAACCAATATTTTGTGAACAAGTTGTTGAGATTTTCAATCACATTACTCATTCTATTGCATATATGGATAGAGAACCACAATTAACCGCTTTGAGAGAGTGTGTCGTGCAGTTATTTACGTGTCCAACAAACGCAATGATGATATTCGAAAGTGAGAATAACTATTTCATTGATATCATTTGGTCTATTATTACCATTTTCATAGATTTTTGTAAAGTTGAAAGTGGCACTTTAATTTGGCAGAGAGTTCAAAAAAGTAATCCTACGAAGAGTTATAGTATTTCGTTGAAACAAGGGTTATATACAATTGAAACATTATTAAGTAAAATGAATAACCCAAATATCTTAATAAGGCCTAAGGAATTTATTTCGATAGTAACTCTCTGTAAATTATTTAATGGTGCTTGGAAAATCAAACGTAAGGAAGGGGAACACGTCTTACATGAAGATCAACATTTTATTCCATATCTGGAATATACAACCTCTGTCTATTCCATTATTCAAACAATTGAAAATGCGTTAGTTAACTATGGCTTTGACGAGCAGTTATTATTAAACGCCATAAGATTAATTAATACTTTTTTGAGTTATAAAAACCTAACCTATAAGCTAGCCCATGGTTCACATGAAATTATCAAATTCAGTGTAAGCACCGAAAGAGTTGCTTTCATGAACCCAATTCACACATTCTTTTCATTTTTGATAGAGAATGTTCGTCTTATCAAAGCATATGAAGCCATTGTTTATGAGGATGCATTATCCAGTACTCCTCATCCAACGTCAATAGCTAATTTTAGAGAAGAGTATGAATCGCAAATACCTGCAAGTTTTGACTTTCTCAAAATTTCTGATTTCTCGTTGAGATCGGTAGTGCTTTGTTCTCAAATCGACGTTGGCTTCTGGGTGAGAAACGGTATGTCAGTACTACACCAAGCTTCCTATTACAAGAATAATCCTGAATTAAATACGTATTCAAGAGATATTCATTTAAATCAATTAGCCTTTATATGGGAAATTGATAATACACCAAGAGTTATCTATAATTTGCTCGATAGGTGGGAGTTGCTTGACTGGTTTGATGGTAATTGTTCATTTTCTAACACTGTCTATGAAGATAAGATATCTTTAATGATTCAACACTTTATTGCTTTTATATATGAAATTTTAACTGAAAGGCAATTCTTCCAAAGTTTTGCGTCAGCAGAAGAAAAGAAAATGTATCATGTTAAAAATGCAATAATGTACAACCTATACACAAAACCTCTTTCGTACTCGAAGCTTCTGAGGTTGGTGCCCGACTACCTGACCGAAAATACTACCGATTTCGATAATGCACTAGATGAAGTTTCTGTATTTATTGAACCAAGAGGTTTAGCGGATAATGGTGTATTCAAGTTAAAAGAAAGTCTCTATTCAAAGATTGATCCATTAAAATTGTTAAACTTAGGAAATGAATTCGAGAGTAGTGCTACGATCATCAAGAGCCATTTAGCTAAAAATAAAAAGGATGATGTCTCAAAAATTATACTGCAACCACAAATCACATCTCCAAAATTAATGGATGAAAATGCAAGACTTTTAGGTTCCTTTACGACACACGCTATTTTCGCGAAAGTAGTATATAAATTACTTCAAGTCTGTCTTGACACAGAAGATGGTACGTTTTTGAATGAGTTGCTACATTTGATACACGGTATCTTCAAAGATTACGAATTGGTTCATGGTAAGTCGTCAATTCCGGAGGCATACATTTCAAAACCTATCTGTACCTTATTATTGAGCATCTCCAACACCAAAAATGAAATTTTCTCTGATCATATTATCAGTAAAGCCGATTATTTGTTGAAGAGGATGATAATGAAGAAACCTGATGAGGTTTTTGCATCTTTAGTAGCCAGTTTTGGCGCACAATATGTAGAAGACTATAAAACGATGAAGTTAAATGAAGGCTTAAATTTAGAGGAAACTGAAAAGGATAAAAAGAAAAGACTAGCAAAGAGACATCAAGCAAGACTAATGGCAAAGTTCAATAACCAGCAAAGCAAATTTATGAAAGAAAATGAAATAGCTTTTGATGAAAAGGATAATCAGAATGTAGAGGAAGATGGGGATGTTGATATGATGGCAGGGGAAAACATTATGGAATCACAGGATTTCACATGTTCTTTATGCCAAGACGATACATCCACTGATTTATTTGTTATTCCTGGTTACCACGACTTCACCCCCATCTTCAGAGATGGTTCTATTGTTGATGAAGAAGAATTTTTAAGCCCTTGGAATGGCTTTTACAACGATGATGAAAAAATTGATATTGCCAGTGATGTACAAGTCGAAAGTTTGCAAGATGATGGAACTTTCAACTCTAGGAAGGTTTTTGTCTCATGTAATCATCATATTCATCAAAACTGTTTCAGGCGGTATATTCAAAAGAAGAGATTCTCCTCTACGGCGTTTATTTGCCCACTTTGTCAAACATTTTCAAACTGTATTTTAGCGGTACAGCCGACTTATAGATCAGAATTAACTTTGGAGAATTTGATTGGAAAAGGTGTCCCCATTAATAATTTAGCCAATGCCCTTAAACCCTTAAGTGCTATCCAATATAAGGAGTTTTATACCGTTTTTGATTCCATCTTAAGTGATGTACAATCTTTTGATAGAACAGTACATAGGTCATCTTCTTATAGCAAAGAGCAAGCAGCAGTTGTTTTGGCAACACATTGGGCCAATACTATTTCCATGTTAGAAATCGAATCAAGATTAGATAAAGATACAAACCAAATATTTTTACGTGGCAAAGAGCAGAAATATAAGACTTTGAAAAATGTCTTGGTTTTTATTACATTGATATGTTTCACAGTTGGATCACCCTCTTCGGATTCGTCATTTTATGTTAAAACAGCTACAGGTCAAAGCAATAATACAAATCAGTTATTCCAGTACATTGTTATGGCAGTTCTCTTTGACTCGAAGTCACTCTCTGATATTGTCTCAGAAGCCCTAGTAGCCTATCATGAACAGTTTATGAAACGTTTCTATTCAAATATTGAATTTGCTACTGTTGATGAAAAATGGAAAACTGTGATAAACGAAGAAGAAATTTCTGAGATATCGACGTTGTGGTCGGGACTGAATTTGACAGATCTTTCGAATGAAAATTTAACTCTTGATCAACGCTCTAAAATTGCTACCTTCGCATATTTGAGTTTTTTTAAGAACATTTTACCCACCTTGAGGAGAACACTAATTATGATGAAGGTAATCCATAGTGTAATAAGGACAACAGATGACGAGTTATTTATTTTGAAAACCGTTAATTTAGAACAGGATCTAATACAAGATAATGATGCAACTATTCAAACTCTTATCAATAGAATGGTATTTCTTTTAACTGACTACGATAGTATTGAGGTTTTAATTAAAACTCATAAAACTGAACCTTCGAGTGAGTATTTGAAGGAAATTCCTGATGAATATTGTGGTGTCGTGAAAATGATCAGTCTACCGAAATATTTAAATACTTACGTTACAAATACTAAAGACTTAAGATTCATTAGGGAAGAAAATTTACATACAAGAAATTCTGTAAATAGACTGGATTTCAAGATTTGTCTAACATGTGGTGGTAAGATTCATGTAAGACCTGATAGACATGAATTAACCAAACATTTATCCAAGAACTGCTTTAAATCATTTGGTACATTTTTAATTCCAAATTCCTCTGAAGTTTGTTTGTTTTTAGCTAATCCACCTTCAAACATTTTTATTGCTGCTCCCTACTTAAATTCTCACGGTGAAGCAGGTAGAAACGCAATGAAACGTGGTGATTTAACTACATTGAGTTTAAAGAGATACGAACATTTAAATAGATTATGGATTAGTAATGAAATTCCTGGATATATCAGTAGAGTCATGGGTGATGAATTCAGGGTTAGTATTTTATCGAATGGATTTTTGTTTGCATTCAATCGTGATCCAAGAGCAAGAAGAGTTCCACCTGCTGGTGAGTTCAATGATGAAGACGACGAGGAGGATGTAGATGGAGAAGATGATGATTTCTACAGCGAAGAGGAAGACTTGAATGATGGTCGTGGTTTTGGAAACGCTAATGGACCACATGTTGGAGGAGATGTTCGTGATTTTTTCCAAATATTTGAAACAGTTAGAAATGTGATGGAAGATGGTGGTAATGTCGAGGAGGGTGTTGATTTAACCACTCCATTTTTACAATTTTTTGGTCCCCAATTTAGAGGTCCTGGTGGAAATGATCAAACTGGAAACGAAAATTCAGATAATGAAGAGAACGATACCAATAATGGGGATCAAGATGATCGTGACGATCAAGATGCAAGTGATGGCAATAGATTTGTTTGGTAAGTGAATGATAGAATGTATTTCAATTCGGTTTATATTGTTTAATAGTTTATTTTTACTTTTATTTTCTACACTATATTATATTTGTTTATTGGAGCTCTATATCACATACAGCATAACATATGTACTATACTGGGCATCTAGGTGGTATTATAGTTGATGCTTATACAATATTCGAGTTAGCTATCGCTATTAACGAGCCAATAAGATTCCGGGACTTTCAACCCGAACAGGCATTTTGCATTTTTCAGTATAACGGAGATTAGTATAATTAACGAAATATTGATATATATGAAATGCATATAAATATAATTATTTTGATATTTTAAGTTAATTACAAATAGTGAGTTATTTTAAAGAGGGTCTAAGCTATTTATTTAACCCAAATTATTTACAACATTAGAAATGGTATGTGTGTGATTATCTTAAGACTCTGCTAAATGATTACTAAATTTGTCATAGTCCTGTTTCCCAAGGAGTGTTTTTTAAATCAAATCGATATACTAACTGTTGATGAATTAATTGAATATTGAAAATTCATACGTTAATAAACAGTCATTCTCTTCTATTTATAAAGTATTCTTTAAGAGGAACGCCGTGTTCGTAGGAACTGTCTTCGTTGGTGCATTCATTTTCCAAGCTACATTTGATTCTTCAATTACTAAATGGTACGAAAACCACAACAAAGGAAAATTATGGAAAGATGTTAAGGCTCGAATAGCCGCAGGTGGTGATGATGAAGAAGATGATGAGTAATTTGACATTAAAAAACTATTTATTCTACATATTTTCACAGGATGACTATCGTCTAATCATATAAAAATGGGGAGGTTCACACCAATAGTGTGCTTACGAAGGGCTGTATATTCAATATTATTTATTCTTATATATTAATTTTTTTGCAATTGATTTATGGCAATATAAAATATATCTTTATTCCAAAAGAAAAAAATTTTGTAATATCGTGACCATAGACTGTTTAATATTAGGATAGTCAGCTTTTTTCAATTGATTGAACCTAGCATGCTATTTCTGTGTATCTATGTATATCTGTAAAAAAATTTTATTAATCATGTTATGCTTATATACAAGTTACAAGGAATAGTAATACTAATAATAATAATAATAATCAAAATTTTAGAGTAATAGATTGGAAAAATGAGATCCATTTAATGGTCAAATTTCACCTGAATTAGAAGCGTCTTGTATTCTGTTGATGTATGTTTTAGATACGATGTTCCAACTCCTTAAATATTTGGCCAAACACTGATCTATGCAGGGATCATTATTAGAAGAATAAGGACTGGTTAAACATTTCTCAAAACAGTTGTCGGAAACTTTGTTGACCAGTTCGGTAGCGTTGGCAACAGCTAACTCTTGCTTTATTTGAGCTTTCAATTGTTCAGATACTGGATTGCTTGCAGTTGCCAATGATTCATTAGTCCCTTGTGTACTACTGTTAGTAGAATTATTATTGTTACCGCCAAAAAATGAACCTAAACCCATTGTTGAATTATTTTCCCTGTTATTACTTTGCTTTTGCTGTTAAAGAATTGACTGTTCTGTACTAAGTGTTTCAACATTTTTCACTTACATATATTTTTTTTTTAGATGTAATATTTAAAGGGAGACGGAGACAAAGCGCCAAGATGCGAGTGAAATATAATACAACATTGAAGGTTAGAAACGTTTTCGAAAGGAAGACTAAAAGTAGTAAACAATATTTAGCGACAGAGGCTAGAATTAATGGAAGCTTATCTCTTATTCTCTTGGTTACTATATCGAACTCGTTGGATGTGGCAGACCTTCTATTTTCTGTGACTCTATATTCACTCACTTTGAAAAGCATTTCTACAAGTGCGGTGCCCAATCCACTACTACAGCCCAATTACACATGCCATATTACTATACAACTTAGTAATTATTTATATTGGGGCTGAGCCTTCATAGTAAAAAAAATTTAGGTATTTTAGTTGGTTGCAGCTACGTGCTTTTACCAAGAACTAAATGAATTATGGCAATCATTCCTTTTACCACTTATTATAGGACACAAATTGGTGACTTTCATTAAGTGAAGTATGTCAATAGTATACTATTGCAAACATTTTGAAAATTGGAAACTTCTACTTAAATACACTTACAACCTTGAAATAGGATTTTTTAACTTGTCGAAGACTGTACAGTTTATAAATTAGTGCTTTCGAAGGTATCAAAATAAAATATTCTATGTTTTGATTTCTCTTGAATCCATTTATAGTAAATCTACCAATCGGATAAGGGTAATGCTTCAATGGGAGTCTTGCAGTTTATACATGGCCAAATATGTCATCTACTACCTTCAAGTATAGGTATTGTGGGCTGCTTCCAAAGAGAATTAATTGTGCCAAGGCTACAAATCCCAAGGTGGTGATTGCTGTTATAATTAGGATTGAACTACCAGAGCGTAATATATTACTGAAGACTTAAAAAACAAACTCGGATTTATTATTAAATTTTCCTAATCTAATAGAGTGCTTTGGTAATAAGGCATTTTTATAGAACTGAGTACCGATGAAGTTTTTGTGCACCAGAGATATAGTCAGGCATTCTTACCTAAAATCTGAACCTTCTTTTTAAGTTATAAAGTATATATATTTTTTACATTTTTGTCTTTATAAGTGAAAATTTTTATTCTTTCTGACATTTTTACTTGTGTGAAACGTCAGCGCAAATATAATAAATGTGCTTTTAACACTAAATAACGTGTAATAAACCCATTATTTTCAACAATAACTTTAAAAGAAAATTTATGGTTTATTTTTTATAGTGTAAGTAAAATGGAAAAAAAAATTAATGAATTACTTTTATTTATCCATTAAAAATAATAAATTAAATAGAGAAAATTCAATTCAGACTTTCCAAAACTCTCTCCTTTAAAAAAACCCAATTTTTCAGAGGCTAGTCCTCCGAAATGGAGCTCCATTAAACTGAGTAACTTCAATGAATCATCGTTTAAGAACTCAATAAATTTAAAACAAATGATGCAGTAATACCTTTTACATCAGTACGTTAATTTATATGTGTGCTCATCGGATATATGTTCATGTATATTATTGAAACACAGTTTATGTACATTAAGTAATGTAAGCCACATATAAGTAGACACATTATCTGACTTACTCAAAAAATGTCTCAAAACAAAAGGAACGAAGTCTTAATTAATAAATTTAATATTTTATGTTGTTGAGACGCCTTCGATAATTAATAAGTCTGAATATTGTCAAAATATGAGCGGGCCTCGTTCTCCCGTCTAACCAAAACCCAGCTACCTTGCCAGACCTTGCAATGTAAGATAGGTCGGCACAAGACCACCTATAACCTTACATAATCAAAGAGCCTTTATAGCTATCCGATACATAATTCGTATAAATCTATACTTCTTATATAACTCTCCAAAGTCTGGTTACTCATAACCAACTTACGGACCCGACTGGGATGCTTTACCCTCAGTCGCACATCTAGCTGCACGAACCTAACGATCTTAGCCTGGTTAGCTACTGATTGCTTAGTTGCCTCTCAGCTCATCACTACTCGATTCCTCATGATCCGCCATTGGTCGAGGTGTTACGTCGTACGACTCTAACCCTAAACCTGGTACTGGTCGTACTGGTCACCCGGGCTTCCTACAGAGCCAAGATCTAAGTAGTTTAGATCATTAACCCTGAGCGGCATATGGCTAGTCCTGTTAGTAATCCCGGTCTCCCACTGAGCCTCCGGGAGTGGTATTGGTGGTGCTATGTAGGGCAAAAGTACTGCCCCCCTAATGACCTCGCCCACAGTACCGACGTAAGTCCCACTCTCTTCGTCAGCTACGTTGTCAGTGTACATGAATGGCAAACGTACTGTCGTAGCATGTTTACAGATTTGGTATGCCTCATAAAAGAGGGAGTGGTTAAGCCCATCGGGTGCCAAGTAGTACTCAACGTAGCCACTGTCGCTGACGTGAATTCTAGTACTGTTGGAAAGACCGAAGACCGAAAGACACTGAGTCAAGTTATACACTGACTGCTTGTAGATGTCAGCAGGGTATAATGTGGCTGGCGAGTCTAAGTCGGCTCTTACAGGGGTCACACACACTGCACCCACTAATGCTATAGTTACTGTTATAAAGTGAGCTACTTGCATGTATTTGTATTTTTTTCCTGTCTTTTATTTTAGTTATAAAGACTCCAGTTTCTTAAAAAATATAAATTCATAAATTAAATAATATGAATTATAGTATATTTTTTACCAGTTCATAAACATCTAGATTATAGGTCTATTTATATTTAATTTTTATTCATTCAAAATCTTGGAAATGTCTTGGTGAAAATTTTTCACCAATGTACTCGATATTAAATCTCTCATTTTTGCAACAACTCGTGTTGTTAGGCAGGTAAAAGAATACTTCCCATTCAATTACTTATTTCGCGTTTCCTGTTAAACATACGCAACAAACCTGATCTCTTAGAATAATCTGTGATACAATTATACCTTTTATGTTGTTCACAGTTTCAGCAAGAATAGTTATTCGATGATGAATAATATTTAACCAATATTATCCATCAACAGAGATATTAATAATAATTGTTTAGTGGAACATTCATGACATTCACCAATAAGCATATTGTTAATATCGTTAATTGGGAAATGGGCCGACTTATTATATCTTGCTGATCAGATACTCTAATTTAGCATCATGATAATTATAAGGCCTTTGACCTAAACTTTTATTACGATAAACCCTTGTCTCAGTGAACGTTATAATTTTAATAGTTAAAACTAAATTTGATTATAACAAAAAATTAAATAAAACCGGTTGTTTGGCCGAGCGGTCTAAGGCGCCTGATTCAAGAATTTCGTAGAATTTCTTAACCAATACAAATTGGGAATACTCAGGTATCGTAAGATGCAAGAGTTCGAATCTCTTAGCAACCATTATTTTTTGTTTTTTTTCTCCCCATAATAAAAAAAAAAGGTAACGCTGGTGGTTATATTGAGTGTTTTGAATTTTTTATTAATTTATTTAAGTGAACTTAAATCCACGTGGCTGTGAGGAATACCAAAATTTAGGAAGCCGAGTAGTTGAGTACATCACAACAAAAATTGCATTATGTTTTAGTTACCATTAGCAACCAAACTCGTATATTGTTTATACTTTGATTAAGTTCCCTCCACCAAATTACGCGTTTTATTGAGAAAAGAAAAAAACTTTTGTTTATCACATTTGCTTGGGTAATCAACCGTAACAATAGTGAACAGGTAGCCGAAAAAGAAAGGTGTGGTAACCATGGGGTGTTGTGGGTGTGGGTGTGGGTTACCATAGAAATCGCAGCGAAGATTTTTAGAAACGGGAAAACCGGAGGCGTGCCGTTCCGCAGGTCTTTTGGGCTTCCTATGAGGGCAAGCTTGAGTGAGGAAAGGAAAAGAGCAAGGGACAAGTAGGGCTTGAAATGGTAGCTTAGCGGCTATTTGTTATTTACTATGCTGTCTCTAACTAGTTTACAGAAATTGATGTTAAAGACATAACATAAATTAAATCAGTCTTTACGCTAAACAATATCAAATCGACATAGCAATTTTTCGGTTTTTGAAATTTTGAATTTCAATATATTTTAATATTTATTTCTATTTTCTGCTCTTACTCTCTAACCAGGACATAAAGATCTTACATCTTATAGTAAATAAAAAATATAAAATCTTGCCTTTGTAATGCAAACCGAACAATTGTATTACAGTTTTGGAGCAGAGCCTAAGTATTCACTAATACGTTAGAGAATATAGGCGAATAAACTGACGACAGAAGTTTAGGTGTACTTTGACTCAGTTGAGACTACGTAAAAAAATATGTAAACGTGTACAAGGAATTGTATCAGCAAATCGACCCGGCAGCTTTGAATTCTCATTTCAGAATGACAGGTATTTCTTACTCACATGTATGCTTATGCTTTACTGTCTTTAGATAAATTTGAGTCTTCAAAAGTGCAGCCCTCGATAGGGCTTGTAAAAACTGCCTGGTTTTTTTGAACTGACACGCCGGGTTGTAATTAGGGCTTTTTCAAATCCAAGTTCTTCGAACGGAGGAAAAAATTTTCGCCTACCCAGAAACCTGCGCAGTCAGCTTGCCTAAGGTTTCGTTGTTGTGGCAACACCTTTTTCCAACGTCCTCCAACAGTTTCTTAGATACTCAACGAGGGGCCTGGTAGCCGATCGGTGTCTTTTCTTTTTTCTTTCCAGCTCTTCTCGTTTTTCATCATTTCCCTTTTCTTCTGCTTAATTCATCATTTCCATCACAACCCAAAAATTTTTCAAATATAAAAACCCCTTTGATTATTCATATATATTTATTCTATTCATTCCCTTTTCTCTCTTTAAATTTCAATTACTTATATTGAATTATAAAGAAATCATAGATCAATTTAAGAGAAACTCATACAGTTCAATTCAATTCATCTATTCTTTTTATTGCATCCATCCACATCACAATACACACACATATATATATAATAAAAAACAAAAATGGTTACTGTTTCTAAAGCTCATGAAGATTTCTTAAACCAATTCGTTAAGTCTCGTGACTTCATGAAGGAAAACGAAAAGGAAGAAATCTTATTGAAGGAAAACAAGCGTAGATTCGTTATGTTCCCAATTAAGTACCACGAAATTTGGGCTGCTTACAAGAAAATTGAAGCTGCTTTCTGGACCGCTGAAGAAATTGAATTAACTAAGGATGTTGAAGACTTAAACACCAAATTAAATGACGACCAAAAAGAAGTTTTATCTAAACTTTTACCTTTATTAACTGTTTCTGAAGAAATTGTCAACTATCACTTAATTGAAAAATTCTCAGCTGAATTACAAAACCCAGAAGGTAAATCTTTCTACGGTTTCCAAATCATGATGGAAAACATCTACGATGAAGTTTACGCAATGATGGTTGATGCTTACTTTAACAGTCCAGAAGGTATTCCATTTTTCAAGAAGGTTCGTGGTTTACCTGAATTAAAGGAAAAGAACGAATTCATTGACAGATGGATTAAGAACCCAGATTCCTTATATGCTGAAAGATTAGTTGCTTTTGCTGCTAAAGAAGGTATTTTCTTATCTGGTGCACATGCAGCTATCTTCAATTTAGCTCAACAAGGTGTTATGCCAGGTCTAGATACCGCTAACAAATGGGTTTACAGAGACAAGGGTAGATACACTGACTTCTCCTGTCTATTATTTGCACATTTAAAGAATAAGCCAGATGCTAAGATTATTGAAAAAATCATCACTGAAGCTGTCGAAATTGAAAAGACATTCTTAACTGATATCTTAAAGATTGAAAACTTAGGTGTTAATGAAGCTCAAATTATTCAATACGTTGAATTCTTAGCTGATTCATTATTATCTTCTTTCGGTAATGAAAAACATTACAGAGTTCCAAACCCATTCGAATTCATGGAAGGTACTACCACTATTGGTAAGAGCAACTTCTTTGAAAAGCAAGTCTCTGACTTCACTAAGGCTAATGAGAACACTCAAAAGGCTGCTGCTCAAGAAGCTTTCACCTTTAACGAAAGTTTTTAAAATGTCTATCTTATTTAGTTTATTTATATATCTTTATTAGATAAAAAACTAATCTAAAAAATTAAAATACGATACCTTTTAAAAAGTAATTCTGACTATATATTTAATATTTTAACTCGATCTTAACTTCTATTACCTGAGTCTTCCTTTCTGTAAATAAACGCGAAAATATTTTTTTTCAGACAAAAACAAATAGTGAAAAAGCTCATCAAGTAGGAAATCAAAACAATAAATTAACATAAAAACACAAAACCAATGACCCTGACAAATAACTACCCAGAAGAAGATTTAAACTGGTTGAAAAAGACGCCAGTCACCCATAAGACTCTCTTTCATGAATCTTCCTCATCTTCAATTTCCACCACACCCAATTTCCGCAAACCAAAGACCAAAATCGTATCCCCAAAACGAAGGCACAGACAACGCCCAATTGCACCATGGGACTTTAAGACATTAATCAAAAAACAATTACAGGATCAACTGGATTTGCCCATCCAATGGAAGAAGGTTTCCCGTGATGTAAGTAACCCAATCATGCAACTTCTTGAAGGTGATATGCAGGTGGCTATCAATGATGTATTTCAGAATTACAATAATGAGTTAGATGAAGTTGTAGGTCATAATGATATAGCAAGGGTATACGGCGTAAAGAGGAGGCTGATGAGTGATATTTTAAGAAAGTTTAAGACCAAGTTCAAAGAGGCCAGCTTGCCAGAAGGGCTAAGTGGTCTTGACCTCGACGTGGAATACGTAGTAGCAAAGAGAAGATTTATTCAGGAAAGGTATATTAGTGAATTGAAAACTATGGAAAATTTAGAGATAGAGTTATCTAAGGAGAAGGAAAAATTAGCGGAAGCTAAAAAGTTTTTGAGTGAATTGAAAGTACAAAATAAACGAACTTTGAACGAAAGATTATTGAGGAGTACTTCTTTACATCCTGCACTTAATAAGGCTATACAGAATGCATATGGACTAATTAAAGATAATAACCTAGATACTTCCAAGGAAGGTACTATTACTAACTATGCTAGAGATATAGCTGAATTTAACCTTGTAGTTCCGACGCAAACTGATTTTGAAAGCTATAACAAAGAAAATACCATTAATCATGACTTTTTAAATCAGAATTTACCTGCGTTACAGAAATATGAAACTGTTTCGAAGGAATTGAATGATAATACATCGAGATTTCTTCTATCAAGTGACCATGAGAAAATCATTGAATTCTTCAAAGGAAATGGCTCTTCAAGTACCGCTCCAAATACGAAATTATAGACCACATATATAACTACCTAATACGTTGTAATAGTAAATATATTCAATTTTTTAAGCATAAACTTAAGACTTTACAGTAATGTCTTAATCTATCTCCCAATAAGGAAACTTTTTACGTCCCTGTTTTATTTTTTCCACTTTTTTTTCTCTCCAGAAAATTTAAGGCGAGTGATTGACTTTACTTTTGACAATCTTTCAACTTAAAAACAAATTAAGAACAAGTTCCTTCTTGGTTCCTAGTTGTAAGGTGTTCATCAGTGCACGTCATATAAATATATCCTATTAATTTTATATTATACGGAACAAGATAACCA
The DNA here is from genome assembly GCA_030571655.1 of Jamesozyma lodderae. Taxonomy (NCBI): domain Eukaryota; kingdom Fungi; phylum Ascomycota; class Saccharomycetes; order Saccharomycetales; family Saccharomycetaceae; genus Jamesozyma; species Jamesozyma lodderae. Next base: position 19,415 of record JAJLYF010000060.1, on the reverse strand, counting down.
GGATATACAATTGCCACAGCTAAGCTAGGATTTTCTACTTTATTATGAAAGGTGGTAATTATAAGAAAAGAGATAATGCCTCCAATGGTAATACCAATGGCAAGAAATCATCCACTTATTTGAAGGATTCAAGCGGCTCTTCTATGTTTCATGAATCTTCAGAGACAACGAAACATTTCAATGATCGTTTTGATTATTTATTAACTCAATCTGTTGGCGCAACTGTAATTGTCACAGCAACTTCTGGTTTACAGTATGAAGGTATTTTAGGTGCTTGTAATTTAAAGTCTACTGACGGTATCGATGTTGTTTTGAAATTTCCCAAGAGAATTCAAAATTCTCTATCTAACGGCAACACCAATGACTTAAATACCGAATTAGGTGAAACTTTTTTAATTAATGGTAAAGATGTTGCAGAATTGGAATTAAAAGACATTGATCTCACTTTAGATGATAAATGGGAGCTTTCTAAGAAACAAGAGCTGAAAGAATTAGAAAAGAAACAGAATACTGAAACTGAAAAGGCTACATTTAAGACAGATGTAGATATTTCACGTGCTACAAAGACTATCAAGGAACGTGAATTACAAAAATGGGTTCCAGATGAAATTACTGAATCAATGAGTTCTCAAACTTTAGAAGAGGCTTCCTCTACTTGGGATCAATTTTCTGTTAATGAAAAAAAATTTGGTATTAAATCGACATACGACGAACATTTTTACACTACCAAAATTAATAGAAACGACCCAGACTATGATAGAAAGTTAAAAGAAGCTCAGAGACTTGCTGCAGAAATTGAGGCTCAAGGTACCTCAGGTAACATTCATCTTGCTGAAGATAGAGGCATTATTATTGATGACTCTGGCATGGATGAAGAAGACTTGTACTCTGGGGTTGATCGTAGAGGTAATGAACTATTAGCTTCTTTGAAAACCAACGCAAAACCAAGCGCACAAGGTAAAGCGAACAAGTATGTTCCACCAACCCTAAGAAACCAACCACACCATATGGATCCTGCTATTATATCTTCGAGCACTGTCAAGAATGTCGTTATAAATACTCCTTCTACTACAACCACTTCGGTAAATCCTGTTAAAGCTCAAACTGAAGTCAAATCCGCTGCTACCAAGGAAAATGAAAAGGAAAAGAGCGATGAAGCAACCGAAGTTGTTAAGGGTAAGTCCAACGAGAAAGCCAAGGAACCAGTAAGTGAACAAGCCAAGAAGAAGATTAGAGAAGATGTCAAGGATCAACTAAAAGAAATTAAGAAACAAGCAGGTAGAAGAGTGGAACCAGTAGAATCTTCCAGATCGAAGTCTACTAGTCCACCAATGACATCAAAAGAAGCTCAAATTGAAGAATTGAAAAAATTTTCTCAAAAATTTAAGGTTCCATACGATATGCCAAAGGATATGAAGGATGCATTGAGAAAACCAACTACACCATTAAAAGCTGATCCTTCTTTACCTCCAAAGCCAAAGTCGAGTGCAACAGTACCTTCAAAGACTAAACCTTCCGCCACACAATCCCAAAGTAAAGCAGATGCTAAGAGAGGTAGCGTTGGCTCTCAAAGCGGTGGCTCATCTAATGTTAACTCACCATCATCCAATAGGGTAAACATTTACTCTAGAAGACGTACACCTGGCTCATTTTTTGGATCCAAGAAACCCCAAACCAGTAGTGATAAGAAGAAACTCTTCAGGAATAACTTTAACTTTTTCTTAAAAGCAAAAGAAGCTCATGAAGAGGAAAAGAATATGGAGCCATTTTTGATTGAAAAGCCATACTTTGCTGCACCAACATGGACTGGTACCATTGAAGAATCATATAAAACATTCTTCCCTGATGAAAAGGCTGTTATTCAACAGGCTCAAACAAGACTACACCAACGTCAAATGAGTTCTATGTCAGCGGCCTCAGCCGCCGCCGCCGCCGCCGCCGCCTCTGGTATGTCACCTAACATGGGTGTCGCAATGGGTGCTGGTGGAGCAGGAATGATGGGTTTCCCGATGAATACAGGGCCAAACGGTGCTACATCGCCAAATCCAATGATGAACAATTTTGCTGCTGCCAATTCCATGGGCATGTATGTTCCATTTCAACCGCAACCAATGTTTTACCCATCCATGAATCCTATGATGCCTATGATGGGTGAAGAAACAGCATCAAGTCCAACTCAAGGTGCCTCGCAACATATGCCACCTGCTTATGTTAATCTTGGAGGGCCATTTGGATACCCAGGAATGGGCGGTATGCCTCCATTTCCAGGTATGATGGGAAGTGGTATGTCCGGAGGAGGAGGTAACTATAAACAAACTTATCATGGCGGTAATGCAAACCATAACTACCATAATAGTCATCATAATCACCACAATAACCATCATGGAGGTAGCAGAAGTTCCACTAATCGTAACTAGAACGATGACTGACTCCTTGGATCAGTCTCTTTATATAGTTTATATATATAATGTTGGTTAATTCGAACTAATTAAATATCGTAATTTTTTAACCTGCCTTACACGTGAATTTACTGCAGACTTTAGTCAGTTCTTTTTAACTTAAATTGGTTACATCATATTTGACTTTTTAGCTTCTTCATATTATCCTGTCATGCTTCGAGGTTTCAAATCTTTCGTTTATGGGACGAAAAGCTCGTTTAATATCTGGAAAATCTGTAAATCTTTTGCTAACTTGAAAAATATAACTGACACAGCCAATATTTATCTTCGCATAGTCTAAACAATTCAATTGTTTAAAAGTTGACGTTTATTACTGTGCTACTGATAGTTGTAAGAGAGAAAAGTAGAAGTACAAGACGAAGATTTGTTTTCCTTTGTCCATCTGAAGTAAGGCTGGCATCAAATCCGTTCATAATAATCAATGCTACAAAAAGAGGATTCAAAGCTACAGGTCACCGATACCGAAACTGTTTCCGTTGCTTCAACATTAACGAACGAGGATTCACCATCTCTTTCTTCGTTACCCAATGGAATTTCAGAAGAATTAATTGATCGTGGCCATGCAAGACGCATGGGTCATTTAGAAAATTATTTCGCATTGCTACAAAGACAGGAATTGTACGCGAATTTTGCAGTGTATTGCACTTTGAATAAGCCAGTAGGTGTTGAAAAATTGAGTATAGCATTGAGAGAGGTTTTTTTAGAGAATCCTATCCTAATCAATACCATTGTCCCTAAACATTACCCATCTCATGAAACTTTTTATAGGAGCGATTCATATTTGAATAGTCCATGCCCTGAGCATGATTATATGAAAGTAATCCCAAAACTAGGGCTTGAAGACATTTTAATCAACTATGAAACAGAGTATTCGACTATTGTTGGACAAATTTTAGAACAATATAGGAAGGATGGGTTTACAATTGGCAATAAATTGACTGAGTTAGTCTCTAGGATTTGCATCCCGATTTGCCAGCCATCTAGACCAGATTGGAGGTTATTATGCCTACCAATGGGTGCTCCTGGCACTTTAGAAATGAGCGATTTTTGCCACATCATCTATATCAGTAATCATTGTAGTTCTGATGCTACTAGTGGTATCAATTTATTCAAAGAAATAACCAAGAAACTAAACAGTGTGAATTTCGAAACGACGGAAAAGTATGATAGAAGTCAACCGCTCATCAATTACGGTACGGATGGGTCAGCAATGCCCAAATTGCCTATTCCAATCACTGATAGAGTTGACTATAAACCATCTATCCCAAGCTTAATAGTACTTTTCATAACAACGTTGATGAAAGAATTATTTAACTATACATCTCCGGCTCCATTAACCACTAAAATCAACAGTCAAAAACCTCAATTGAGCTTTCAAAAGACTATAAACTTTAGTGCTGCAGATGTAAACAAGATGAGAATGATAATCAAAGAGCAAAATTCAACGGTAACAGCATTTTTACAGGCGAGCCTGTTTGTCACCTTGAAAAAGCATGGCGTCTTTGACCAGAGAAAATGGAACGAGTTTGGTTTTGATATCACAATTCCTAACGATACTAGAAGAGTGTTACCGAATGAGTTAGCGGACGATCAATATAAGTTTGGTTCAAATGTTGGTGGCTTACATTATTCGTACCTGATTTCGTCATTCAACATAGAGAAATTCTGGCAGTTAACAAGATATTATGGTAATGTCTTGAAAAAAGCTGATTTCCTTGTTGGATTGGGATCTATCATGTTAGATTTCATTACTGGAAACAAAAATATAGATAAATTGATATCCGAATCTTACTTAGGCAAAAAGAGAGGTGGAATTATATTAAGTAACGTTGGTGTATTTAATCAAGATCCAGAAGAAGAATGGCAAATTACTGATTTGTCATTCATGCAAGATGTTGGTGTGTTAAACTTCTCATACTCAATCAATGTTTGTAGTACTAGCCAAGGAGGCATGAATATTTGCATCAGTGTTATTGAAGGAGCGCTAAAGGACAGACAAGATTTTGAAAAGTTTTGCGACGAATTCAAAGCTGTCATTGTGAAGGAAGGCAAGTTGGAATAAGTGATAATGTAAATAGAGTATATATATATATAAATGCATATGTAAATGTATATTGAAGAATCCAACCACGTGACTCAAACAGGTCGTTTACTACGTTGCAGGAAAATCTGCAAGGCAATTTAACGGCAATAAATCGCTTAATAAATTAAACGACAGATAAACGACTGTCGTTTACAGATGCATTGCCCCATCAGGAAACGCCCGGTGGTCGTATATTAAATATTCCGACACTTCCGCCTGTTTCTTCTTGAACTAACAAGACGAATACAATACCAAATATCATGCTTAAGCCATTATTTCTCTTGACCGATAAGCTCACAGTGTACAGGGTACGATATGAAACCACTTGCTCACTATGACTATGTCAATAAAATAGGCTGTGTTCTCTGGATAGTAATGCCTAAGACATCGTCTTTAGTTGGTACGGTCATCTAATGATGAAACCATCATCGTTTCCGGCACATCATGGAGAATACTCGCTTGGAATCGCAAATCGTTACAGGTAGTAAGTGTTGTAGGCAAATATGTGTTTATTTTGCACTTGAGAAGCCTTGTGAGATAATATCAGTTCTTCGCTCTTTTATCGCACTTATCTACTGTCTCGTTTGCTCGCCTGCGGGATCTTTTCTTTTTCGTACGCGACGTTTCTTCTGGAAAGGTCGGCGTTGCTGTTGCAAGCATTAAGTGGTTAAATTGCTTATTTAATTTCTGCTCGGAATCTGATTTCAATATATATATATATATATATCTATATATATGCCCGTAGAGTTTATTATTCTTTAGGTTACTTATATCAACGTAACCCACTTGCCTGTATCTAAGAATTTTTTTTCAATTCTATACAATTCTTACATTAGTCTTCTCCACAGATCTACAATTGTATAACACAATCTAATTAACCACAACATGTCATCAAATCTAACTAATGCCGACGAAAACACAACATACGATGCAATTGTCATTGGTGCAGGTGTAATTGGTCCTTCTGTTGCTACTGGTCTAGCAAGAAAGGGTAAGAAAGTCCTAATTATCGAAAGGGATTGGGCTCAACCAGACAGAATTGTTGGTGAATTAATGCAACCGGGTGGTGTAAGAGCTTTAAGATCTCTCGGTATGGTTCAATCAATCAATAACATTGATGCTATCCCTGTAACAGGTTATACTGTCTTCTACAATGGTGAAAAAGTTGATATCCCTTACCCTTATAAAGCTGATGTATCCCCAGTTGAAAAACTTAAGGATTTAGTCAAAGATGGTAATGATATAGTTCTAGAGGATAAAACCATTCACAAGAAAGATTTCGAAGATGATGAAAGAGAAAGAGGTGTCGCGTTCGTTCATGGTAGATTCTTGAACAACTTGAGAAATATCGTCAAGGAAGAACCAAATATCACTCGTTTACAAGGTGACTGTATCCAGGTTTTGAGAAGCGACAACGAAGAAGTTATTGGTGCGAAGGTTGATATTGAAGGTCGTGGTAAAGTCGATTTTAAAGCACATATCACTTTCGTCTGTGATGGTATCTTTTCCCATTTTAGAAAGGAATTAAGACCTGACCACGTTCCAACCGTTGGTTCCTCCTTCGTTGGTATGTCTCTAATCAATGCTAATACACCAACTCCAATGCATGGTCATGTCATTTTAGGTAGTAACCATATGCCAATTATTGTCTATCAAATTAGTGAGGCTGAAACCAGAATCTTATGTGCTTATAACTCTCCAAAATTACCAAAAGATATTAAATCATGGATGACTAAAGATGTCCAACCATACATTCCAAAGTCTTTAAGACCATCTTTCGATGCTGCTTTATCTGAAGGTAAGTTTAGATCCATGCCTAACTCTTACTTACCAGCAAAACAAAACGATGTCACCGGTTTATGTGTCATTGGTGATGCTCTAAACATGAGACATCCATTGACAGGTGGTGGTATGACTGTTGGTTTACAAGATGTTGTTCTATTAATCAAAAAGATTGGTGATTTAGATTTCAGCGATCGTGAAACCATCTTAGATGAATTACTTGATTACCATTACGAAAGAAAGAGTTACGATTCTGTTATTAATGTCCTATCTATTGCCTTATACTCTTTATTTGCTGCTGACACTGACAATTTGAAAGAATTACAAAAGGGTTGTTTCAAATACTTCCAAAGGGGTGGTGACTGTGTTAAAATTCCAGTCAGTTTCTTAGCTGGTTTGAGACCAAGCCCATTAGATTTGACTCGTGTTTTCTTTTCTGTCGCTTTCTATACCATCTACTTGAAATTCGAAGAACGTGGTTTCTTAGGCTTACCAATGGCTCTACTAGAAGGTTTAATGATTTTAATTACTGCTATCAAGGTCTTTACACCATTCCTATTAGGAGAATTGATCGGTTAAACTGTTTTGATTTCTTTTACAATTTACTTTTCTACTTATGCAAAAGGATATGCATACAGACTAACGGTTATTTTTTTCTACACTATTTTTTACAGAAAGATACAATCTCCTACACTTAACTTTATCAACCAACAAGCAGAGTTTTTTCTTATTAAAACTTATATTATGAATCGCTTTTTCTATTTAATTATTTAACACAACTATTTATTTATACATATTTTAATATCACGTATTTACAGTATCATTTTCCATCTGTTGCCTTTATTATTATACCTATCCCTTTTTTATCGCCGCGAACAAATCTTTACTCCGTTAAAGAAATATCAGCTTGATATGAAGTAAATTGAATTGAACAAACATGTCAAAGCACAATCATATATAAACAATAAGAAGGAAAATTCTCACTTTCAGTGATACTAAGTATTCATAACTATACAACATAGAAAAAATGGAAAGACCGTTATGGCAACGTTGGCTTAGGGTTTGGGCTGTAGGAGGCGGTATTATCGGTACAGGTATACTTTGTTTCAAATACACTACTCCTTCAGATGAAGAACTAGTAGCTTCATTCTCTCCTGAAGTTAGGGCAGAATACGAAGAGCAGAAAGCACTACGTCGTGAGGAACAACGTGTGCTGATGGATATTGTTAAGAAGACTTCCCAAAGCAAGGATCCTATTTGGAAAACTGGACCGCTAAAAGCTCCCTGGGAGAGTGGTGCAAGCTCAGATAATATGTTTGAGAACGTAAGAAAAGCTGAAGCTGATAAGAAGCAGAGAGAAGAGTTAGCTAAGGTTTCGTCGGAGTTGGAGGCTCTAAGGCAGGCAAGTGAAATCAGGACTCAAGAGATTGTCAATGAGAAGAAAAAGAATTGGTGGAGAGGCCTCTGGTAGATAAATAAACATTTATTATCCATTATCTTATTTATTCATTCACACATTCGTGTACATACTTCGTAAATATATCATAAAATAGAAAATATCTACATTTCATGTCTTAGTTTTTCAAACCAGCCATTGAGATTTCCAGAAAAGCTGATCTTTTACCAAGACATTATGAGCTACGACTTTAATTAGCAAATATGCACCTTTTATTTTATTTCCTGCGGTTTTTACCTTGGAATTTTTATGAATGGCTACAATTACAGAAGATTAACTATGTAAAGTTACTCTCCATTAATATAATAATAATATGGAAAAGCCAACTATATAGGCATATTCATTAAAATGGTAAGACCGAAAACGTGCAGCTTATAATGGATTCATTAGATTACCAGCTTATCCCGCCTTTCGAGTATATACGTTTATGAAAATTTCTCACTACTGTATAAAATTTAGACGCGTAAAGTATTCCACCAAAATGGCGATGCACTCAACGCGTAAGTATTTTTTGGTTCATGAACGTTCATATAAAAACCTTTTGTTTCTCTTTCAGTTCAATCCTGCTAAACTTCATTTACCCTTCCACCAAATCTACTTCAACACCCAATTTGCACATATCTATAACATTAACTATGACTACACAACCATCGAAGCAACAAAGATTATCCGAATCACTAAAAGTTCAGCTACGTTCTAAAGATGCAACTGTCCCAACTAAGGGCTCCAAAACAGCTGCCGGCTATGATATATACGCTTCTCAAGAAATAACTATTCCAGCCCGCTGTCAAGGTATGGTAGCTACTGATATTTCTTTCACTGTTCCAGTTGGAACCTATGGTAGAATTGCTCCAAGATCTGGCCTTGCCGTCAAGAACGGTATTCAAACAGGTGCTGGTGTTGTTGACAGAGATTACACTGGTGAAGTTAAGGTAGTTTTATTTAACCATTCTGATAAGGATTTCAAGATTGTCAAAGGCGATCGTGTAGCACAATTAATACTGGAAAAAATTGTCGATGATGCTGAAATTGTCGTTGTCGATTCCTTGGAAGATAGTGAAAGAGGTGCCGGAGGATTTGGTAGTACCGGTAAATAGATTATAAGCTTTATAAGATACCTACATACATACACATTTATAAACATTCTCTCATTTCTCTAATAGTACTTCATATTGCCAATATAACCAAAACTGATAAGCAAACATTACCCGCACAATACGAAACCAAAAATTAATTTAATGTAAACAAAACAAATGATTGACTAGAAATTATATCTATCGACTTGATTATGTTACATCGAACCCAATAACAGTTCGTAGTACTTATAAAGGGCTCCAAAGACTTACGCATTTTTGCAATTATTATTGCGGCGTAAAAATATTCAGTATAAAGCAGACATAAAGAACAAAGTTATATATGACATGAGTATAGAGAGAAGTGACAAAACTACAGGAAGTATACAGAGGAAACGCGTTTATCCCTTGCGAATGGAAACACTCCCGGCATCAGATATTTATTCTGATCTTAAAGGCGCTCAAGAATCCATCAATTCGAACCAACAAGAATACGCCATCGATGCCAATAAGTCGGCACCAAAAACAAGCAATGATAAAGACTCTAGCCATGTCCCCCTAACTGACAACTTTCAACGCTCTTCAAGTTTCGAAAAGGATCAAGATTTTAGATTCAAGAGGCATAAAAATAACCACATCACAGGCGTGCCTTCTTTAGGAGAACGGTTGGATAACCTCCAGGATGTTAAAAGTGCTAAATGGATGGAAAATTTTGATTCATCAGTCCCAAAATTATATCCAGACGAAGGCAATATATTACGAAGCACACTACCACCATCATCGAGAAATGCGCCAACATTAGCCATTCCTACAATGCAACCACTTGAATCAGCGCAACCAAATTTAACAAGAGATCCATCATCTTACATGGCGGAAACAAGCCAAAATCAAAACCAATGGCAGCAGCCCATGTACTATGGTTACATTCCCATGCCTGGCTCACCAATTTATCCATCACAGATTCCAATGCCCACACCATACTTAAATCAATCTATACCAATAATACCGAACTCATCGCTGCAGCCATTTTACCCACAACAATCCATGGTCCAGAATTCTTCTCAACTATTACAGCCCTCTCAACTGCATCCAAGTAACTTACAATATGTACAGAAGACAAGAAATGGAAGGAAATCACTTGCTGAGCAACGAGGAAGGCGATTGTCAATCATGTCTAATAGGGATCAAATGATAATACCTCCCCATCGTGATGTACCCGAGGATCAATTCTATAGACACATTGGTAACGCTTCTTTCGCTGAGAATTTGCAGTTGAGGCAACTATTCACATGGTGTGCCATAAGAAGCTTAGAAAAAGTAACTGAAGATCAATCGAAGGGTCTGAATACGTTTAGTGATAATGGGTTAACGACGAAGACATTTGTACAATCGAGAAATATTGCGATGGGAATTATAAAGGAGTTTACTGGTGATCTGATGAGAGGCATCATCGATATTGATTGGGAAGCTGAGGAAGAAAGTAATCACACCAAAGAGACCAATAAGAACGATAACAGGAGTTCTGTAGGTGGTGACGAACATCTCGCAGAAGATACAGTTTTACGTGACTTATTTGAGGACGATGACGAGGAAAATAACGGAAATAAAGATGACACATTTTACTACGATGGACTAGGGATTAAGAAAGTTGCGAAGAAAAGAAAATGGGTAAGTAAAAAATCACAATCACACACTAATATGGGAAAAGTAGACGAAGATATTGATACGAAGAAAGGGACAAAATTGCTCCCTAATAGTAAAAATGTGAAAAACGAACAGAACTTAATAATTCTGCAGGAAAAAGTAGATAAACTAAAATCGGAAATTAGCGATTGGATTAAAGTATTAGATAATCATAATCCTGATGTAGAATGGGAAAAAATTAGTCAAATGCAAGAATCAGACCAATCACAGATACAAGAAGAAGATAATGGATTTAATAAAAACTTTTTATCCGTTAAAGATTTACAAGACGACTTAATTCAGCGTATGAGTCGTTTACGTATTCACTCACACTTATTGCAATCTCATTCAAATGCATTATCTGAGATAACTGCGAAAAAAGTCAATTACTTATCTAACGAGTTCATGCTAAGAGAGAAACAAAAGAAAGATTCCATAGCGCCAAAACTTCTTCTACGTGGGTTAAGTGAAACATTAAGCAAGACATAAAGTTAAAGCCATCCTTTAACCATTGAGGGTATATATAGAGAAGCGTGACTACGTATCTATGTATGTTGTAACAATAATAGAACACAGTAATTAACGGACGTTCTGAAATTACTATTAAACAAATAAGCTTTCCACTGAATTGTACGGTTTCGTTATCTCAACTGCATCGTTAATAATTCTTGTTCTTTTACCACTAATAAATTACTAACCAGGTTACCCGACGTTTAGTTTTTACTAAGAGATTCTTAGTAATGAAAATTTTCTTTCTACAACCTTTTCATGCTTGTCCGACCGTTAGTTACAGGCGATGAGTTACTGAAAATTATAGAACTGAGGTAAGATTAGGAAAGTTGAATGATCAAAAAAACGTAATATCGGTGGCAAGTGATTTTGAGTTCTTAGCTAATATAAATAGCACTTTCTGAATTAATATTTATTTGAGAACCTCGACCCTTTATTTTTTGCTAATAAATAGTGTAAACCAAACCGTAATATTGTCATGTCCGAGGATTTATTAAACCAACAAGTAGAAGGTACCCAACCAGAAGAAGAGTTCATTTCAACAGAGGAAGTTGAACAGGAAGTTGTTCCTTTAAATGATACAGAACAACCGGAAGATGACGACAATCAAGATTTAGAGCAAGATATTCCTATGGACGAAGATGGTACTATCGAAATTGATATGGCCAACAACTCAGTTGCTTACTTTGATAAACATACTGATTCAGTCTTCACTATCTCACACCATCCTAAATTGCCACTGGTTGTTTCTGGTGGTGCTGATAATGTTGCCCATTTATGGACATCCCATTCTCAACCACCAAAATTTGCTGGTTCCATCTCTAATCATACCGAATCTGTCATATCCAGTAACTTCACAGCTGATGGTAAATTTCTAATTACTGCCGATATGAATGGTAAAATCATGGTTCATTTAGGTGTTAAAGGTGGTTGTCAATGGAAATTAGTCTCTGAATTAAATGAAGTTGACGAAGTCGTTTGGTTGAAATGTCATCCTACTATTGCTAGTGTTTTTGCATTTGGGGCTATTGACGGATCTGTTTGGTGTTATCAAATCAACGAATCAGATGGTTCTTTAGAACAGTTAATGAGTGGTTTCATACATACTGCGGACTGTACTATGGGTGAATTCATTAACATAGATCAGGGTGAAGATAAGTTAGAGTTGGTGACCTGTGCTCTTGATAGTACAATTATTGGTTGGAATTGTTATACTGCACAACCATTATTTAAAATTACTTCAACTGAAATCAAAGGTTTACAAGCTGCTTGGGTTTCATTATCTGTCGCCCCACCACAACTAACTAACGGTAACTCAGGGATCGTAGCTGTAGGTGCAAACAACGGTGTCTTAGCAGTTATCAATGCCAATAATAATGGTGCTGTATTACATTTAGAAACAGTTGTAGAACTAAAACCAGATCAAGAAGAATTGGATGCTTCTATTGAATCGATATGTTGGTCTCAAAACTTCCCTCTGATGGCTGTTGGTTTAGTTTGTGGTGATATTCTATTATACGATACGACGACATGGAAAGTCAGACGTAAGTTTGTCCTGGAAGATTCCGTTACTAAACTGATATTTGATAGGGATGATATCTTTGCATCTTGTATCAACGGTAAAGTATACCAATTCGATGCCAAGACGGGTCAAGAAAAGTTTGTTTGTGTAGGTCATAACATGGGTGTTTTAGATTTTATAGTCATTCCACAGCAAGACCCATCATTGCTAAGAAAACTGATCACAGCAGGTGATGAAGGTGTTTCTCTTGTATTTGAAATCCCAAATTAAGATCCTATAACTGAAATCCAAGAACATGGATAAAATCTCCAATGTATGCATTACAAGACACGGTGCGTCGTGCAGAGAACGTGATATATAACAACTAATTCATCCTTACATATGTATAATAGAATTCTAAGAACTGAAGCTGAATGCTTATATTCTCTTTTCCTTTTATTAATTGTTTATTAATATCCGATTTAAATTAGAGAAAGTTTACGTAAGAAGTAGACCCACATACACCAACCGTAACGGTATGGCTTATAGTAGTTGTTATCGTTTTTTCCAAAACAGAAATTGTATTAAATGTTTCTACAGTCTCGGTAAACTTTTGTTCACCTGACTGTGGTCTTGTAGAGTTAAGGGTAAATGAATATATTAGAGTAGCTGGTGATGTAGTAGTGTGTAAAAGTGTAGAGGATGGAGACGCTTCTAACGTCTTTGATGAGGAGCTGATGTCGTGAATGCTTACTGTTGACGACTTTAAGACATCATTTATTGTTGTAGAATTCGAGATATCAGTAGTCATTGGTTTTTTGGAAATCCTAGAAGAAGTAAAGTTTTTAGATGCTAAAGCTGTTTTAGTTGCCGTAACATGACTTCTACATTTTGTTAAACTTGTGCTAAAAATATTCTTTGTCACAGTAAGTACCTCTGAAGTTGACCATGGTTTTGCGGTAGCAACAGTCGCATATGGAACGACCCCATCACTGGAGATATTAATTATACTTTCTTCGCTGCTATAATTAATATTATCCCAGTTAGATTTAGCTAGCGATATCTGATAATGATCCAAATCAAAAACAACATAAACCGAAGACAAGAATGAATCGCCTAAAACGATCTTATCTTCAGAGATTATAACACCAAATCCACAAGGACTATCTTCATCTGATGGTAGAATAAATTCAGATAATGGGACCTTGATTTTTAAGTCTCCAAAGTCAAATAAAAATTCTGTGTCATCATTTTCACTAGGACATGTCATTAAAAAAATTCCGTCATCCTCACTATAAGTTGCATCGACGAAAGCTGCCATCTTGCTAGCTATATCTTGGGGAAAACTAACCAACGTAGTACCAGAGTCCAATAAAACTGGGTACCTCGAGGTCATAAAAGTTTCCTGTTTACATTTCATGGGACTTTGGGCACCCAACCCTTGCAGCGTCATTGACAAAGTAGCAGGCTTATCCACAATAGTTGGAAAAGTATTTACCATTGGGAAAGTGTACATATCTCCTACAAACTTCCGAGTGTCAATGCCACCAAACAAAAGGGAACCTGTGTCATTAATGGATAATGAATATACAACTGTGTCAATGATACCTTCATTCTTCAAGACCTGAGGAAAATTTGGATAAAATTCCTTGGGAGCCCCATCATAACCTAATACAGACTCCCTTCTTGGAAAACCAATTCCAAGAACTCCACTGACAGGTGTAGTTGCATATTTTGCAAGGCCAAATTGTAAGTTTGAGATGTCAATGCCATCTATAGTTAGGTTTTCCTTAGCCCATATACCATCTGCAAACGTTTGATCAGAATATTTTGTGTAAAAACGACCAATATCGAGTGACTCAAATGTGGAAGAGGTTTTATTGTCATATTTGGAAATAGATGAACAGTCAATCACGCCACTTATAGGTTCACCTGCATATGTCAGATTTGAATATGAATTGTCATTTCTTTTACAGAAAGGATTTTGGGAATCCATTATCCATAGATCAGAAGAGCCTGAATCAAATAATACCGTGATTTCTTGAGAAGGTGTTCCGATATTTATAGTGGTAGCGTAGTAACTATCATCCTGATGTACTAAATCAATTTTCAAATGTTTCTTTTCCAATTCAGTTGATCTTCTCTCAATATTTTTTTTCGGAAGCCTGTTAAGTGAGTATCTCAATGGTTTGCTATGACAAATCCTTAGCGATGATATAAGTATAAGTAATGTTACAATATATGATGTGTGGAGCATAGTATTTTTGGTGCTATTTTCGTATCTAGAAAATTACCTAGTGATAAAAACTGACTTCAAGATATATCAAAGGTTGAAATAAATCTTGAGGCATTACCTGGCACATAATAGCCTTATGAATAATGATGAGCTTATATACTCTGACACATTACGACATCCTTTCAAAACGTTTTAACTGTTGTGAATGCATAGCAATACGTAACAGAAAGGTAATTTCAAAACTGTATTGCATGTTTGGCAGTTTGGGGTTGCTTACTTGACATAATCTTGTTTCAAAGCATGTAATTTCCCAAAATAGTAATTACAAGGTTTCGGATTTTTTTATATTGACGCTGAAAAATATTTATTTACCTTGAATGAGAAGAAAAATAACACATATCGCAGCCAATTGGTTTGAAACATGATAAACTCTATTATATTAAATAACTAAAAATCTACTTATTAATGTTTTTTTTGGTATTTAGTGTTTATTTTAGGGCATCCAACTTTTTCAAATCAGTTTGAATGATCTTGATGATATCTTTTCTCTTTTGTCTCAATAATTGTTTCTTTTCGGCTTCCACGTCAACCAAATCGACACCGTCTAATTCAATCAAAAGTTTCAATAACATTTCATTACAATAATTGCGCTCATATACAATTTTTTCATTTTTTGGATCAAATGATTCTAAGATTTTTTCTATACGGCCTTTGAACTCATTTTGGTATCTCAAAAGCACATTATCGATTTTACCTTCCAATGTCATAGGAATTGGCTTGCCATTGCTTTTCTTACCTGAATGTTTTTCTTGGACGTTACTACTTTGTTTCAAAAATTTCCATAATAACAATGTCATTAGTGTAGCGATCACACCGGTTGCACCGAGGCTTTCATTAGATATATTCGATGCACCGACAACGTCTAGTAAAGGGTTAATATAGCTTCTAACAGTTTCTATTAATTCGCTGGAACTCATTTCTGTTGATGTGGTAATCACTCGATCTTTTATATTTATGGCAGTTCCTTTAATTACCATAGATAATTTTTCATCATTTTAAAAGGATTTGATCTCGAAGTTGCATTTTCATGCCTATGAAAAATGAAATGCGCGTCCGTAAGAAATATGTAGTATGGTGTCCTCAATTAGCCATCAGAGATCTCTAGAATGCTATTTATATATTGATAAATCATTTCCTAAGTGTTTACAGAATCTTGACTACCATGCTTACCGATTTTAGCTATACTGTTGAAGTTACTAACTCTTTCTTAAATCTTATGAACGTTCAATATAAATGGAAATGAATCTACATTTAGACGTTTATATGTAGTGCTTGTCTGTAAAAAAATAGCCTTCCGTATATACCTGAACCATTTAGCATCCAGAATGAGGTTACTTTCACTCTCTTCAGCAACTATACAACCTAATTTAAACTATATTTGTTCGAATATGATTGCTTTCTGGCTCATATTACCAGAAATTTAGAGAGGGTAACTTCTTACACACAAAAAAATCATCGATTCTATAAGGGGAGTCTGAAAGAGGATGGATGACTTTGATAACTACAATCAACTAAAGTAAGCTGTCAATAAAGTTGCATAGTGCTAAGTAAGAATAAATATCTATATTTTGGAACTCAAGAGAGCTGTCGCATACTTCAAAGATTCAATCAATAATTCGAATATACCCAAGAAGCTTCCTAATACATTATCATAAATAGCTAGATATTGTTGAAAATATTCATTCAAGACCGGTTAGACTTTAAGAGACGAATATGGTGGGTTCAAATACAAGTAAAGATCAGTTACAGATACCGTTTATTGGGGATCAGGTCCAAAAAGTGCGCATCTTTTTAGATTCCAGTTCTGATTCACGGGATTCTCTAATATCAATATCACCTAAAGAGGATAAATTAGAACAATATAGTAAACTAGATATGCTTTTCTCAGTACTTACGGTACAAGATAACATTAGAGATTGTATTGGCCTTCCTTATGTCAACTTAGTACAAAGAATATATAATGAAATAAAACTGCAACAAACATTGGATACAAATGATCCTATTACAAATTACAAATTTTTAAAGGTGTTGAATGCCTGTGCTGATAACTGTTCTTCAGTGAAATACCCTAATCTTGGTTATCTAAAATGTTATTCCATCAAGCTGATCAAAAGGTTAGTCACGAATGAAGCTTTAGATGCTCACACAACTCGTAGTTTGATTGAGCTGCTGAAACTTTTTATGTTGTACGATGATGACGATTTAATAGACTCGAATTTAGGATATTCAATTGAAGTACTATTAAAAAAAATTGCAGATAAATATAGCGATAGTATAGATTTTAAATATGCTGTTCAAATGAGATTGTCTAAGTCTGATTCGGAGGATACTATCGTTTATGATGTCCGCGAAGGTATAGGTTTAGATCTTTGCACCGCTATCCCCAAAGCACTTTCGATAAATAATATATTTGACCAAAATATTTTGATTTATGGGTTGGTTCTACAACGACGTATAAAGAAATTTAGACGAACATCAACATTATGGAATAATATTTTTTTCAGGACGTTTGTATTAAGTTTACTTAAACAAACTGACATTAATCTGAGATGTGCTGCGTTAAAATTTCTTATTTACCCTTTTTTACATGTAGATAAAGGATGGAAAGATACAAACCTTTTAAATGACATACTGCCGTATTTAAAGTCCTGTTTTGATGTTAAGGATCTTCCTTGGTGGTTTGATCCATTCGATGAGCTCCTGGAATTGTTAGAAGTTTATAATAAGCACGTCCCATTAGCAAACCCTGTCTTACACTATCTTGAAAGTGTCAATTTTATAAATGGAATGCTCAGGATTTTTTTTGAATGTCTATCTTTAAATGTCAGTACTGCTAGCACTTTGAAAACTCTTTCTAAGATGGTTAAGCTGTGTGCCTCATTTGCTGCTTACGATGAGGATCATAGATTTGAATTGTTAGAAAGTGAAGACGTTATGCTTTATTTACAAAATTGTTTTAATATGCACATAAAGTTGATATATGACTTTATAGTGCACAAAGAGCTACTATATGATATAGATGGGGATCTACCGTCTTTACACGACAGTGAATTAACAATATCATGGCTTTTATTACTGAAGTCCTTCTCTAGAAGTTCAGCTGCGTTAAGAACAACATTGAAAAAGAATAATATTACAGAACTAACATTAAAGCTATTAAACTCTACTTACAAAATGCTCAAAATATGTTACTTTGCTGGATCAAAACTTCTGGGAACTGAAATGAAAATATTGGGATTAGCATTAGGTTGTGTATCAAACTTTATTGTCGAGTTTTCCAGTGTCCAGGGGTTCTTAATGGATAATGGGATAATAAATCTCTGCAAAGATATTTTAACCGATCCATTATTCAACCCAAAGAGAAGTTGGGATAATACTCAAAGAAAGGAAGCATTTGAAGATATTGATGTAGAGGTTGTCAAAACGAATACGCTATGGTTACTAAGACATCTGATGTATAATGCACAAAACCAGGAGAAACTGGACTTGTTATCTAAGATACCAATGGAAACATTACTAGAATTTATTAATGATTCTTCATGGGGTGTCCAAGAACAATGCTTCCAGGTAATTCGTAATTTGACATGTAATTCAAGAAAAGTCGTGAACATATTATTGGAAGAATTTAAAGATGTTGAATATAGAACGGATCCTACAAATGGAGCAACAGTTCCTATAGGTTCGACATATTTATTTGAATTTTTGGCTAAAAAAATGAATAAATTAGATCCACACAATATATCACAAAGGAAGACGTTAGAAGCAATATTATACATTATTGTAAACATTGCAGCCGTAAACGAGAATAAAAAGGAATTGGTGATTGGACAACATCAGATATTAATTGTTATTCGTCTGATTTTATCTGAAACGCCCAAGAATTCAAAAGTTTATGGAAATAATAGCGAGTTAAAATTAGCTGCATTATGGATATTACACAATTTGCTATGGGACTCTAATATATCAGAATTTTCCCAATTCGCAATCCCGGAATTTGCTAAAGATCCTAACGATATTGATAATGAAAGCAGAACAGGGACTTGTTCCCTTTCAGGTGAAAATGATGATAGGAATAATACTGATTCAAGCGGATTACCAAATGATCATGAAACCACACTGAACAGAGAAGATGAGGAAATGAATGACGAGGAAGATGGATTTGTGCGTACCGCAGCCAATACTCCTAACGTAAACATAACTGCAGAAACAATTTTAAGATGCAAAAAATTAGTTGACCAGGGATTATACAGCTTAATAGAACAGAACGTTTACGACTATAATCTTAATGTGAAACAAAAAGCAAGAAGCCTCCTAGATTTAATGAATGGATTATTGAAGCATGCAGTTTAAGATACATAACCATATATAATTTTTTTTAAAAATCTTTTAATACTAAGTTCTGAATTAATTAGAATTTTTATAAATCTAAAAACCTTATAAAATACACAAATGACATAAAGAAGAAACCAATTTTAAGAAGTTTAATCTTGGGTCTTTTGAGAACCACGTAATAAACCAGTTCTTCTGGCAGCAATTAAACCAGCCTTTTGACCAGAAACAGCACCTCTAGAA
>JAJLYF010000059.1:0-75386 GCA_030571655.1 Jamesozyma lodderae | reverse complement strand
ATATTAATTCTAACTCTCATCTCAAATACTTTCAGTATTTCTTTATCAATTATTAAGCATACCAAAGGCATATCACTTACATTTTTTCAGAATTTTGAGGAATGTTGATAATATACAAGAGTTTGTTTTAAAATGTTCTTACAGTTTGAATGGTTGAGATTACTTAACCAGACTGTTATATTTTTCAGTTAATACTATGCTGCTTGACTTTTTTGGTGCAGGAGCATTTTTTGACAAAATTTTAGTGCAAATAACGGGTTTATTACACATTATTTAGTGTTCAAAGCACATTTATTATTTGTGCGCTGAAGCTCATCACAAGAACGTCGGA
Source organism: Jamesozyma lodderae (assembly GCA_030571655.1). Classification (NCBI taxonomy): domain Eukaryota; kingdom Fungi; phylum Ascomycota; class Saccharomycetes; order Saccharomycetales; family Saccharomycetaceae; genus Jamesozyma; species Jamesozyma lodderae. Next base: position 75,055 of record JAJLYF010000059.1, on the reverse strand, counting down.
AAAAGTGAAAAGTTTTCACTTCTAAAGACAGAGATGTGAAAACTATATATGTTACATATTACTTTTATAATTTAAAAGAAGGTTCAGGTTTTAGGCGTTCTAAATGAATATTACTGGTAAATAATGTAGAATTTAAAGGGGACATATTTATGGGGTTGAATTTAGTAGTAAATTAATTGATTTTTTCTTTATTAAGGCTGTGGAAAATACTATGTATTTATTTTTCCTGTCTTTTATTTTAGTTATAAAGATTGGGCTTTATTAAAAAATATAAAAAAATATATAAATTAAATAAATTAAAATTATAATACATTTTTGTAACAATACTAATTGTTATTCAGGTGAAAAGATCTTACGATTTTGGTTAATTATTACAAGTTTCTATCAAACAAACACAGTAAACCTGATCTCTTAGAATAATCTGTAACACAATAGTACCTTGGATGTTATTTACAGTTTCAGCATTAGGCTAGAATGCCTGACTACATCTCTGATGCACAAAAAGTTCTTCATGGTACTCACACTGGGGGTAGTGCACTTGCAAGGAGACGTGTTAGACACACATAGAGCGATATTGCACCCAAATAATCACGCCTTAAAGGCGCGTTCAGTCAATCCGCAATACATGGCGTATGTGTTGCTGGGCGCTGATAACGAGCTGTCGGGCTGGGAAGTAATAGGGAACAGACATGACCCCGCCCATGCATGGGATGTGAACGTTAACATGGGCAAACTTTTACGGAGTGTGGACGGTAGTGCTGCATCTAATCATGCGTACGATAAGCCTGTCTGGCAGTATCAACCAGTGATTCAGTTGGTGATAAATTTAGTATGGTGATCAAAGGTGAAATATCCTACGACACGTACGGCGGAGTGGATGGGTGGTGCCGGACACCTTGGTAAGGTGACGCAAACGGCCTTGGTTGTAGTATTTAACATGTAGTGCAGTCGAGAACTCTATTACACCAAAGTGGTATGGTTGTACCAGATTGATTTAAAATAAGGTTAAATTAATTTAAATTAAAAAAAAAAAAAAAAAAAATATAATAATATGAAATAAATTAATAAAAAAAAAGGAAGAAGAAGAGAATAAAAACCAAAAAAAACCAAAAAACAGGAACAGCAATGGATAGGCGTACTGTGATATGGACATTAGTAGTGCTAGCCATGGCAGCTATAGTTAAGGCGAACTCCTGGGCTGATCTTAGTAGAGTAATGTTATCAGGCGGTTTCTGGGGGGGAGTTATTATTACTTCCTTCCACACTGGGTACACTCTCATGACGTGTAATAAGGCGGTGACAAGATACTGGGCAGGCAAAGTGGCAGAAGGAGGGATTGTGAGCGCATCAGAAGTGCGCCATGCCTGCCATGGCAATATGGCTTTGACAGCATTGTTTGCTGCACTGACGGGAATGGTAAGAGAAGGGGCAGCTATAGCGTTCGAGAACGGCAAGCCAGAAATATGTCCAGCCCGGAACGGAAGTCTACAACATTTTCACTGAAATACTTTAAATATTTAATATTAATAATTTTTTGTTCTTTCTTAGTTTTAGGATTATTAAACTAATGCATATTTAATAAACTAATTGACAATAACCGTTGTACTCGATAAATAATACCATGATAATGACTATAAAATCACTATAAAAATAATTACTTTATCACTTACGAGGATTTGTCAATGTTCATGTGTGAGGTCGTGTCACAATATATAAATAATTTGTATGTGATGTTGTGTTATTTAATGAAAGAGTGAAAATATTATATTCCGAATATCTTTAACCTCTTTGTAGATCAAGGCATAATAACTAGCTTCTTCAGCTATATGTGATCAAGAGAATTGCAGCAAAACACTTCAAATGTGTTGAAAAAGAAAAAAAGTCTATCACCTTGAGAACACGGATACTTAATGAAGAGTATTATTTTTTATTGTCGATTTCGGTACCAGCCGATTCAAGTTTCTTCATCACAGATTCAACAATTGAATAAAGTTCTTGTTTCTTCAAATTTAATGTAGCTTCATTTAGAGGTTTTATTTTACCTTTGTATTTCTTGGTTAAAGTACTAATTTTATTAATTGCTCCCTCTGCTGAAGATTTCGAAAAATTCATGTATTTTTCTAATATATTCTCCAATTCTGCTTCATATTTCCTCGAAGAACTATCTGAAGCTTCAAGTTCCTTTTTACTATCTATTCTGCCGTCAGTCCCACCTTTGATGTTTTTAGTTTCAAGTAATGGTTTTGGTGTAGGTTTAGTCATTGAATTTTCTTCATTTATCTTTGTCGGAAGAATAACCTCAGGTTTTGGTGAATTACTGGAAAGTTTCAGCTTGGGACCCTTTGGTAAAATAAAAAGGTCCTTACCATGACTAGGTGTAGATGATTTTACAGAACTTGTTACATTTATTTCAGGACGAGCACTTTGAATTCTAGAGTCATCAATATCATTATTACCTAATTCTGAGGGTACAGCCTTCACAGATTGAAAACTCGGAAGAGTCTTTGACACCACAATTGCTTCTGCTTTAGAATCCAGTTCTGGCTCAGCAACTTTTTCAATTGGTTTAGTTTCTAGACTTGGTATAGATTGGTTTATATATGTTCGAGATAAATTAAACCCCATTTCCCTGAATGCTTGTCGCAGAAATGCTCGTCTGACTCCAGATTCAGCTTGAATTTGTTCAAAACTGAAATTCAATCTTAACAAGGAAAAAATAGAATCATGTACACTTTGTCGAATTTCAATAGGATTGGTAGTTTCCTCTTCTTGTGTTGTCATAATATTATCAGATCGCGGTGTCTCTCTAAAAGACTTACTTCTTTTGCGGTTTGCACGATGTATACCCATACCACTTCCTTTTGAAAACAAGGCTTCTGATTATCTGGGCGTGTTGGAAACGTGTCAGTACTTTTTGAGTGATAAACTCTTAATGATTATCAATATTCTGTGCATATATTATGTTATCGCTTCGCTGAAAGTTACAATTATTAGGGACTTTTTCGCGTAGATCACTGGGAAGAAATAAAAAAAAAATTTTTCAATAGAAAAATAAAAAGTGTTGGAAATGGTATCTCATCTCATCGCTAGATAAAACACAGGTCATTGAAAGAATATTAAACTGTTTAGCATTTAAATAAGTAAGCAAAGTATGTCTGATTCTACTTTCAAATCACTAGGACTGTCTAAATGGCTAGTTGAGTCGTTAAGAGCTATGCGAATTACACAGCCAACTGATATTCAACAGCATTGTATTCCTGAGATATTAAAGGGCAGAGACTGTATTGGTGGAGCAAAGACAGGTTCTGGTAAGACTATTGCATTTGCAGGACCGATGTTGACTAAATGGTCTGAAGATCCATGTGGTATGTTTGGAGTTGTATTGACACCAACAAGAGAATTGGCCATGCAAATCGCTGAACAGTTTACTGCCTTGGGAAGTAGTATGAATATTAGAGTTGCATTGGTTGTTGGTGGTGAAAGTATTGTTAAACAAGCTATTGAATTACAGAAAAAACCTCATTTTATCATTGCTACACCAGGTAGATTAGCTCATCATATAATGGATTCAGGAGATGATACAGTTGGTGGATTAAAAAGAGTGAAATATTTAGTACTTGATGAAGCCGATTTCTTATTGACTAATACATTTGCTAATGATTTGACTACATGTATTAGCGCATTACCTCCAAAGAGTAAGAGACAAACTTTATTATTTACCGCTACGATGACTGATCAAGTTAAGGCTTTACAGGATGCACCGGAGCAAGATGGTAAACCATCATTATTTTCCTACCAAGTAGAAAGTGTCGATAAAATTGCTATCCCAACTACATTAAAAACCGAATATATCTTGGTTCCAGAACATGTCAAGGAAGCCTATCTATATCAGTTATTGACTTGCGAAGATTATATCAACTCCAACGTAATAATATTTGTGAATAGAACTGCGACAGCTGAGGTCTTACGAAGAACGCTAAAACACTTAGAATTAAGAGTCGCTTCATTACATTCACAAATGCCACAGCAAGAAAGAACTAACTCTTTACAAAGATTTCGTGCTAATGCTGCTAGAATCCTTATTGCTACAGATGTTGCTTCGAGAGGTTTGGATATTCCAACTGTTGAATTAGTTATCAATTATGATATTCCATCAGATCCGGATACTTTTATTCATAGATCAGGTCGTACTGCGCGTGCTGGGAGAAATGGTGATGCTATTTCTTTTATTACACAGAGGGATATTTCCAGAATTGAGGCCATTGAAGAGCGTATAAACAAGAAAATGACTGAATCTGAAAAGGTTCATGATACTGCAGTCATCAGAAAAGCATTAACAAAAGTAACGAAGGCTAAGAGAGAGTCTTTAATGGAGATGGAAAAGGAAAACTTTGGTGAAAGAAAAAGAATTCAAAAGAGAAAAAATATGGCTGAGAAAAGTTTTAGAGCATAATTCAGGTAGATTGGGTTTATAGACATGTGTATATTTATAAGTAGTTGGTAAATTTTTTTTTCAAATGAAATTCTTCAATAGTACAGTTAATAGCTCATCGCCAAAAAATTGCAAGCGGTGAAAAATTTCTGAAATATTAATATAGATTCAAAAACAAGTTGCAATAAACTTAAAAGAAAAATTAACAAGGGAGGAGAAATTAACGTCAAAGAGGGTGTTTTAAGAATATTTGTGTCTGATGAGTAGAGCCAGAGAAATACAGGAAAAGCTAGACCTTCAGGCTAAGCTACAGCTATCATTCAGTAATACAACATCAAAGGTGCTGGGATGGCTAAATGAAGAGGAAAAAGTTCAACATAAAGCCCAAGATAAGAATACTGGTGTTGGTTTTACAGAAAATGAACTAGAAGATAGTAAGAAAGCGTTTTTTGAATTACCAGTTATGCAACTTGGGTCTGGTCTAACGTTAGAGTCCCTTAATGGAACACAGTCAAAGGATGACATTCACACGATAGGTGAATTCATCAACAGTGATAAAAAAGTAGGTTCTTTATCAAAAAAGAAGAAAAGAACAGAACAATCAGGACAACGGAGTAATATATATAGAATAGCCAAAGACGACACAAAAGCCATGATTGCCTTGAAACGGAAAATGAGGAAAGGCCAAAGAGAGTCCATGCAAGCTAATATGGAGTCTAATGATACCACAAGTAGCAACAAAATACGAAACAGCGTACCTAATAAGACCCCTAATGACAATGACAGTGACGACGACGACGACGATCTCGAAGGAAGAGTAAAGAAATCAACCAAGAAATCATTTGGGTTGCTGTTCGATGGTAAGAAAAAAAAACGCAAATAAAACCTTACATTCATATGTATGTATCTATATCGTTAATAAATTTGTAATATATCTCCTCTTTACTATGTAAATTGAATTTTCGGTGGTGGCGAAAATATTAGTAATGGGATGCTTTGAACGGGATATATATAAGAGGAGCTGAACATATCGGTCGACACAGAATAAATAGGTTCTCAAATAAAGGTATAGAAGTAGCAAGGCATATATTAAGATGAACGTGATTTCACCAGGAGAAGATAAAGTAACTAAAACGAGGGCCACTATGTTGTGTTGTGAATGTGGTACGCCAATCGATGGATCCACCGGGTTGGTAATGTGTTATGATTGTATTAAGATGAGAGTTGATATTACAGAGGGTATTCCCAAAGAATCTAGTGTTTCCTTTTGCAGAAATTGTGAAAGATATTTACAACCACCTGGACAATGGGTCAGAGCTAATTTAGAGTCTAGGGAACTGTTATCTATATGTCTGCGTCGTTTGAAAGGTCTCAATAAAGTCAGGCTAATTGATGCTGCATTTATTTGGACAGAACCGCATTCTAGAAGAATTAAAGTTAAGCTAACTGTTCAAGGTGAAGCTATGATGAATACAATTATCCAACAAACTTTTGAAGTTGAATATTTTGTTAACGCTATGCAATGTCCAGATTGTGCTAGATCGTATACTAAAAACACATGGAAAGCGACGGTTCAAATTAGACAAAAGGTTCCACATAAGAGAACTTTCTTATATTTGGAACAATTGATTTTGAAAAATAATGCACATACGAATACGATATCTATCAAAGAAGTCAAAGATGGTTTAGATTTCTTTTATGGGCAAAAAAATCATGCAGTTAAGATGGTTGATTTCTTAACCTCTAATGTTCCCGTTAAAACTAAGAAATCTGAAGAATTAGTTTCCTTGGATATTCAAAATGATACATCAAATTATAAATTTACTTACTCTATTGAAATTGTACCAATCTGTAAAGATGATTTGGTTGTCTTACCTAAAAAATTAGCAAAATCTTTGGGTAACATCTCGCAATTTGTCTTATGTTACAAAATTTCAAACTCGGTTCAATTTATTGATCCTTTAATTTTACAAACAGCTGAGTTACCAGCACCAATATATTGGAGAACACCATTCAATTCATTAGCTGATGCATCCCAATTAGTAGAATTTATTGTTTTGGATGTTGAAAGCACCGGTGAATCTAAAGGTAATCGTGTTCTTGCAGATATTACAGTGGCTAGAGCAGTTGATTTAGGTGTAAATGACCAAGAATATTTTATTAAATCTCATTTAGGTGGTATTTTACATGCGGGTGATAGTGTTATGGGTTATTTCATTGCTAATTCTAATTATAATTCTGACTTGTTTGACGAGTTAAAATATGATTACATCCCTGATGTCATCCTTGTTAAAAAATTATATCCAAAGAAACCTAAGAAAGCCAGAAATTGGAAGTTAAAGAGAATGGCCAAGGAACATAGAGATATCGATGCTTCACAAGATTACAATTCAAGGTCAGAGAAACAGGACATGGAACGTGCCCAAAAGGATTACGAGTTATTCTTGCAAGAACTAGAAGAAGATCAAGATTTGAGATCTAACGTTAACTTGTATAAAACAGAAGAACAACATGATTATGCTGGTGAAGATGAGTACGAAGATGAAACTGACGAGGAAGATGCACCTGGAATCGATGTCGATGAACTTCTTGACGAAATCGACGAATTAACATTAGAAGATAACAAACAAGAAGAAGAAGAAGAAAAAGAAGAAGAAGAGGAAGATAAATAGACTCATATATAATCTTTATAGCATTCGTTATTCATTGTATTCTGTAATAATAACTTGATCGCATCGTATTTGGTGATTTTTCACATCAGTTTCTATCAATATAAAAAAAAACATTGAAATTGTCGGATTGAATCAAGATGTCGATTTGGACATATATAGTTGAAAAAAAGGTATTCTATTATCAATAGTGGTTAGATTGTTATATTTATGTATATAAAGAAGATGACTAATAACTTAGATGAGGAAGAAGTGAAAATACAGGAGGATGAAGGCCCAGAAACTAAGAAAGTGAAATTAATGGATGCAGAAGAAAAATCTGATGAAACTGGAAAGGATGATAAACCAACGGAATTGAATGTCGAAAGTACAATAATTGGGGACGATGAACGGGGACTTGTTAAATTTGAATTTGACGGAGTTGAATATAAATTTAAAGAACGTGCTAGTGTAATTGAAGAGAAAGAAGGTAAAATTGAATTTAGAGTTGTCAACAATGACAATACAAAAGAAAATTTAATGGTTTTAACTGGTTTAAAGAATATCTTTCAGAAACAATTACCAAAGATGCCAAAGGAATATATTGCCCGATTAGTATATGACCGAAGTCATCTTTCTATGGCAGTAATAAGGAAACCATTAACAGTGGTTGGTGGCATAACGTATCGCCCTTTCAATAAAAGAGAATTTGCAGAAATTGTATTTTGTGCTATAAGTTCAACCGAACAGGTTCGTGGTTATGGTGCTCATTTAATGAATCATTTGAAAGATTATGTTAAAAATACATCACCAATAAAATATTTCTTAACTTATGCTGATAATTATGCTATTGGATATTTCAAAAAACAAGGTTTCACGAAAGAGGTAACGTTAGATAAAAGAGTATGGATGGGTTATATTAAGGATTATGAGGGAGGTACATTAATGCAATGTAAAATGTTACCGAAAATACGGTATTTAGATGCATCAAAGATTTTATTATTACAAGAAGCTGCATTACGAAGAAAGATTCGAACAATATCCAAATCACATATAGTAAGACCAGGGTTAACTCAGTTTAAAGATTTAAGCAATATTAAACCTATTGATCCAATGAGTATACCAGGATTAAAAGAGGCAGGTTGGACGCCCGAGATGGATGAATTAGCACAAAGACCTAAACGTGGACCTCATTATGCCATAATGCAAAATATACTTACTGAACTACAAAATCATGCGGCGGCATGGCCTTTTTTACAACCTGTTAATAGAGAAGAAGTACCTGATTATTATGATTTTATCAAAGAACCTATGGATTTAAGTACAATGGAGGTTAAATTGGAGAATAATAAATATCAAAAGATGGAAGATTTCATTTATGACGTGAAATTAGTTTGTAATAACTGTAGGATGTACAATGGTGAAAACACATCATATTTCAAATATGCCAATAGATTAGAGAAATTTTTCAACAATAAGATCAAAGAGATACCAGAATATTCACATTTGATAGATTAGATAGGAAAAGGCAAGAAAAAAAATAAAAAGTTGTAATAGTTAGTTTTTGTACGTGTAATATGATGATTATGATGATTATAAAAAAAAAGGAACTATATCTATATATTTGATTAAAGCATACATAATTAAGTTTAAGACATTTCAAGGTCATTATCCTGGTGATCTGGGTTTTCTTGTTTTTCATTTTCCTTTAATTGTTTGATAATTTCTCCAGTTTTTTCATCGGAATATATTTTGAACCCTTCATCTTTAGTGACACTACTCAATTGAGCATTATTTTCATCTAGTTTTTCTTCCATAACTTGTTTTAAAATTTTCAAAACGAGTAACTCAGCATCTTTTAAAGTCAATGACGAATGCCATTCATTTTGTAATTCAGATTGAGCACCTTCGGAACCAGATCCAATGGCCTTTGCATTATAACGATAAAATGTTCCCGAAGGTTCAGCATGGAACAATTGATAACCATCCGTTTCATCGAAACCTGCAATCAATAACGCCACACCGAAGGGTCTAGACATTAATCTTTCTTCACCAGCAGCACCTTCCCCAAATCTCAATGCCAAGTCACAGACAGATTGGGTTAGAGATTCTACACCGATATTTTCATCGTAATATAGGTTATGCGATACAGCAGCGACACGAGCATGTTCTATCATAGATCTTGCATCTGCAGTAAGCCCACTCATTGCACATCCAATATGGCGGTCAATTTCGACTATCTTTTCAATTGAATCTGATTCTAGTAGTGGGGAGGTTGCTCTTTTCTCTACACCAAGAACTATACCCTCACTGGTAGCAATACCTATAGCTGTGGAACCTAATTTAATGGCTTCTAAAGAATATTCCACCTGGAAAAGTCTACCTTCTGGAGAAAAGGTACTTACCCCACGATCATATTCACTTCTTGTTAAAAACATTTCTTGCTTACTCTCCCTCCTACTCGTTCGTTGTTATTGCTATCCTAACCAGTTTAAATTCTTTTATTAAAGGTCCTCACTCTTTAAGTTTGCCACCGCGAAATATAATATTGGAATACCCGGACAATCATAATGCCCAAAAGAGGAAGTTGTTTCAAAATGGAAAGAGTTTCCGGTTCTGGTAACACCAAATCTCGAGGTGAATATAATAATGTATTACATTGGCAATATAGAAGTACAATTGCTATTAGCTTGGATTGCAGGTTACTGCTTATACATGATTCTTATACCAGGACATTGTGTAGACAAAGTATCAACAAATACACCATACAGGCTAAATTACTACTCCATTCTGTACCATCAATACATTCCCATACAGTTGAAAAAAACAGTGTATCCTGGTTGAACAGTTCCTAGAGAATATAAAACGATAAGCACTATAGTATTGAACATATCATTCAACTCCGAGTTATACGACGCTGGGCTTCCAGAACTCCGCTGTACTATTCTATGCCCGCTTCCGTGCAGGAATAGTGGACGCCGCTTCCTTACGGAAGGCCCGGATGCTTATTTAATCTCGCAACGTTATATGAATTTTATGGTAACCATCTCATGTTGAAAGAGGAACCCTCATACGGTTGAGTGTTTTCTTAAGCTCTATTTTCTTTAATATAAAAGGGTACTTTGAATTCTTGTTCAAACAAAATATTTCTTATTCATGTACGTTTCCCTTTCGTTTCTATTTCTAAATTATAAATCCTCAAGATTCTTTGTGATCATACAACATCCTCATTAATAAAACTAAATATACACAATGGCTATTTCAAAAGTTTACGCTAGATCTGTCTACGATTCTCGTGGTAATCCAACCGTCGAAGTCGAATTAACTACCGAAAAGGGTTTATTCAGAGCTATTGTCCCATCTGGTGCTTCTACCGGTGTCCATGAAGCTCTAGAAATGAGAGATGGTGACAAGACCAAGTGGATGGGTAAGGGTGTTTTACATGCTGTTGGTAACGTCAACAATGTTATTGCTCCAGCTTTAGTTAAGGCTAACTTAGATGTTAAGAACCAACAAGCTGTTGATGACTTCTTAATCAAGTTAGATGGTACTCCAAACAAATCCAAGTTAGGTGCTAATGCCATCTTAGGTGTCTCTTTAGCTGTTGCCAGAGCTGCTGCTGCTGAAAAGAATGTCCCATTATACAGACATTTAGCTGATTTATCAGATGCTAAGACTAAGCCATTTGTCTTACCAGTTCCATTCTTAAACGTCTTGAACGGTGGTTCTCATGCTGGTGGTGCTTTAGCTTTACAAGAATTCATGATTGCTCCAACTGGTGCTAAGACTTTCGCTGAAGCCTTAAGAATGGGTTCCGAAGTTTACCACAACTTAAAGTCTTTGACCAAGAAGAGATACGGTGCCTCCGCCGGTAACGTCGGTGACGAAGGTGGTGTTGCTCCAAACATTCAAACTGCTGAAGAAGCTTTAGACTTAATCGTCGATGCTATCAAGGCTGCTGGTCACGATGGTAAGATCAAGATTGGTTTAGATTGTGCCTCTTCTGAATTTTTCAAGGATGGTAAGTACGATTTAGATTTCAAGAATCCAAACTCCGACAAATCCAAATGGTTAACCGGTCCACAATTAGCTGACTTATACCATTCTTTAATGAAGAGATACCCAATTGTCTCTATTGAAGATCCATTTGCCGAAGATGACTGGGAAGCTTGGTCTCATTTCTTCAAGACCGCTGGTATTCAAATTGTCGCTGATGATTTAACCGTCACCAACCCAAAGAGAATTGCTACTGCTATTGAAAAGAAGGCTGCTGATGCTTTATTATTGAAGGTTAACCAAATTGGTACTTTGTCTGAATCCATCAAGGCTGCTCAAGACTCCTTTGCTGCTGGCTGGGGTGTTATGGTTTCTCACAGATCTGGTGAAACCGAAGACACTTTCATTGCTGATTTAGTCGTTGGTTTAAGATCCGGTCAAATCAAGACTGGTGCTCCAGCTAGATCCGAAAGATTAGCCAAGTTGAACCAAATCTTAAGAATTGAAGAAGAATTAGCTGGTAACGTTGTTTACGCCGGTGACAACTTCCATCACGGTTTCAAATTATAATAAGATAATTATATAATTAGTTTTCTGTTTATAGTTCTCTCTCTTTTAACGTCTTTTTATGAATAATAATTTGTCTCGGAACAACCACAAACCATTAAGGGAATCCCAATTGCCCTTTCCGTCGATGAAAAAAAAACCGCATAAATATTTTGTCAGCAATAAAAAAAAATAATTCATCTCGAGATGGGAAATGTCTATGGCAACAACCTTCTGTTATTTTAGATGAAGATATGGGAACCCTTTACTATGAACCGATCCGGGATACTCGGAGAATTTATTGTTCCATTTAATGTTGGTGTTCACTCCGAAAAAAATGCTTGTAGTTACTCTAACTCTAAAATATTAACTAATTTTTACTTGAAATCTCTGTAACTAGACAATACGATTCTATTGTACTTTCTTATCTAGCAGCCCTGACTTGTATCCAGTAGATTCATGCACACACATGTCACTCAATTGCTTATGAATGACTTTTTGAGCATGCTTGTTTGTTTTTTTTTGGGCTTCGTTCATCCCGGTCGTTTCGATAACTTAATCATACGTCGTTGCGCTATTTATTTTCTTTTTTTGAAGTCTATTCATTCTATCACCATGCTTTCTCTTTAGGGTTATATAAAAAATTGCTTACTAGTTATTCAATAAATATAATATATTACTACTGTAATATTCTTAAATTTGAAAACCCTAGCAACTGAATAGTACTGTATTTCTTTTTCTCTTGCTATATTTAATTTGCATGTGTTGTCAGACCACATAGATTCAACATATTTCATACAACGAAATTCAAATATGTCATTCGCTGAAACTAACGATGAAATTGTTTCAGATCCAAAATTACAAGATTCTGCTATGTTTACATCATTAGATCCAACTTCAACGAGATTGCAGTTAGAACAGCTTGCCAATAAGATTTTACTTACAATAAGAATTAAATGGAAAGATCCAAATCTGGAAAATTCTGTCAGTGGAAAAATTATTAATGAACTTTCGAATATTGTAACTCAGCATAAGGGAACTATAATAAATCCAACGTATATTGAAAACTATGAATATTTATCCGATGCTAAGCGATCGGAAATAATACAAGAAAATAACTATCAATATGAATCAGGTAATAAGGAATTCGCTAAGTCATATTCCAATGAAGTAGATACTGTACCTTGGATGTTTGAGGTAGTCCAACAAGCACAGTTTAAAAAAAAGTATTCACTCGAGGATTGTAAGTCGTGTATCCTTCCATTATTGAAACAGAATTCCAATTATATAGATAAGTGGTCAATAAGTATAAACAAGCATGCATTAACTCATCCAGGCAACTTATTTATAGGTGGCGTCTCAAAGGAAATAACAATTACAAGACTTATAGATATCTTTAAGGTTTACGGTCCAATTCTTTCTATCAAATTGATACATGATCAATTGAAAGAAAATGATATCGGATTCGGCTTTGTCTCATATCAGTTGGGTTCTCAAGCCTCTAAATGTATTGAAGAATTGAATGGGAAAAAAATAAATGGATCTACTTTGTTCATTAATTATCATGTAGAGAGAAAAGAGAGGGAAAGATTACATTGGAATCAAGCCAAAGAAAACAACGACGATGATAAATTTAGGTGTATATTCTTGGGGAATCTACCGAAATTAGACGGTAATGGTGCAATTGTCACCAGCGATATGATTTTAACAATGATCCAAACCAAATTAACAAAAAAATATCCTCAACTTGACATAATGTCTTTTTATTTTCCAAAAGATACAATAAGTCATAATAAATCTGATAGTCAAGATTCGTTAACTGATGATAGTGCTCTGCTAAAAGGTTATGGGTTTATTAAATTAGAGACCCACAAACAGGCGTTGGATGTAATTGCACTACTTAATGGGTTTCAATGGTTGAACCATCAACTGATAGTCAATAAAGCAGTACAAAATAGAATTCAAAGTAACAATAATGATAATAACGTTAATAAGAAGAATAATACAAGTAATAGTAGTAGAAAAAATTCAAATAATAGTGATAAATCTGCTAATATTTCAAGAAACTCAAGTTTCTTAGATCAGCAACCACAACTTCTGTCAGTTCCACGTCCTTATATGATGAGTATGGCACCTCCATTTTTGAATGATATGTCACCAAAAAATAATAACAGTGCTATGTTTAGAGATGAGAGTCCCGACATAATACCTTTTAACCCAAATGGTGATATGAATTATTCACATGTAAATAATTATACCTATGGTATCCCACCGGTCTTGACTAATCCATATATCAATGCGTTACCAATACCTTTGAATAGTCAACAAGAATCGAATCTTTACGTCAAGCATATTCCACTAGAGTGGACAGATCAGAATTTACATCAATTTTATGAAAGTTTTGGTCCTCTTATTAGTGTAAAAGTCATTACTGTCGGTGGCTCCAGCAATAAATCCTCATACACCTCAGAGGAAGATTTGAATTCATCTACTGATGAAAATGAATCAGAAAAAAAAATTGTTTCTGAGGTCGGGAAATCTAAAGGCTATGGTTTCGTTTGTTTTGAAAATCCAATAGATGCTTCAAGAGCTATCATGGCCACTGATGGATTTCGACTGGATGCAAATTGTATACTTTGCGTGTCTTTTGCAAACAAGAAGGTCAATAATAATAGCAATATAAGAATTGCCCCCAATAATGTTTTGAACGCCAGGCACAACAAAAACAGAAATGTTCTAAAATACAACAAAAGGTTTATCAGTGCACTCATGCAACAACAAAACCATCTAGCAAGCGGGCCCCCAATACCTCTTACGACTCCCTTACAGGCACCTGGATCTTTGCAAAATTATCCTTATTATCCTCAAACTGCTGCTGTACCCGCACCATTAGTTCCTCCATCTACCTATGGGTTGAGAATCCCTTTCCAGTATCCTATTGGTGATTCATAGAAATGTTTTGTTTTTTCTGGTATGCAATGAGATAGTTTATGTGAATGCCTTAGGTTTCCCAGTGTATGCATTTTTATATCAGTTTTCTTTTTTTATTATGGGTTTATTGGAGTTTGGTAATGTTTAATTTCTTCACTTGATATAATTAAAGTTCTTATCGAGTTTGCCTAAGGGAAAAATTTTCAAGTACTCCTGTGAATGTTGGACAAAGTTTAAAAATAAAAATCTACTACTACATTCAGGCAATGGAAAATCATTAAACGGATCAAAATTTCTAAATTTTTTCTAAACTTTCATGGTTTTGTTATAAGAATTTTTGGGTTTCTTTCGAAAAAATATTTATTAATTTTACATATTATTATAATTTTTCCTGCCTAATTAGTTTTGAATATATACAGATCATTTATTGTTTTTTTTCTTGGAACAAAAATATAACGTAGTAATTAATTTTTGTCTATAATTTCAAATCATTATAATCTCTAAGGACATTCTCCATTTCGGTTTTCAAAATTCGTAATTGTGTAACCATAGTTTGAAATTTCAATTCCTTATCGAAATTTTCTTTTTCTTTTTCTGTTTTATTATGTCCCTTAATGTTCGATGAAATTGACTCACATATATCACTTAGTAAAATTGTAGACCTCATTAATTTTTGTAAATTTCCTTCAATAACTTTCAACCTATTATGCAAGACAGATTCATGATGTCGTAGAATTTCGTTTGATGAAGGACCAATCAACGGTAGGTTGTTACCTGTAACAGTAGAAAATGGAACCGTTGAAGGTGTTGAACTCCAAGGTGGAGGGGGAGGTGCTGGTGGAACTGTTTTATCTGTAGTGTTTTGGAAGCCAGTGATTGGTTTTATAGATTGTGGTTTAGGTAAATGATATGGAATATTTTTAGTTTTGTTATTTTCATTTAGATCAATGCTATTATCGTTACAATTTTTATTGTCATTATTATTATTAATATTATTATTATTATTTGCGTTTTGAATATTTTCATCCTTACCATCTATTGATTCGGTAAGATTGTTATTATTGGGGGTTGAATTTACATCAATATTCTCAATGGGTTCAATTCTTGGCCGAATATTATTATCATTATTATTGTTGTTGTTGCTGTTGTTAGTGGGATGATGAATAGCTGATATTGGTACATCCATGAAATTTCGTAAAGTTAATGGTGATGCGTTAGACACAGGTAATATATGCTGTTGTTGTTGTTGTTGTTGTTGTTGTTGTTGCTGTTGCTGTTGAACGGGTCGATGAGGGTCAGTTTTAAAAACATTCGGGAGATGATATTGATTATATTGAATATTATAAGGGTTTGTTGTCCCATATCTTTGATGTTGAGAGAAATTTGGCAAAGTTTCATGAGCTGATTGTAATGAATTCGTTCTAATTAGTGGTCTTGTATCATTTTGTTGAATGTGTGGTTGTGATTCCGATCTATACAACGGCCTTAAATTATCTTGTAAAGTTGAGAATGAACTTACACTGGATAACCTGCTTGAATGTGCGGTATTAGCGTTATTGGATGTATTTGCGTTATATGCACCAGTTAAAGTTCCTGTTGAGATTGAAGACGCAACGGAATCAGAATCAGGAATATTTGTATTCATTGAAACACTAGTTGAAAGTGAACTTGAAGATGAAGATTGTTGCATTGAATTTGACGTAGGATTTATAAAACTTATTGAAACTGGAGAGAGAATATTTTTTCGTTTCCCATCTTTACCTAAACCAGTAGCTTTTCTTTGAATTTTATTCAAAATTGCTTCAGTGGCACCTTTATAAAAATGACCTGATGGATGATTAAATGACCATTTGATATCTGATTTATTTATTATTGCTACGTTATTATGATTACTTTGTTGGGAAGATATCTTGTGGAATCCATACATATGCAATTGTCTAACAAAACTACTGACATTACCATGTTTAAAGTATCTTTTCAGTACTTCTGAACTAAATTTTGGATCATACGGTTTTAACATAAAGATCGAATTGTCATTATGGGACCAAAAAATCCAATCGTGTAACTCTGCTTGATTCAGTATTGAATACAGTTTATGAATAAATGTAAGATGCTGCATCAAGAGTTCTTTGGGAGGGGTTTTTTTTGGTTTTTTTGATATATGACAGATAATACTAACGATTCACCCAAAGTATAGTCAAAATAGTCACTAAAGGACCCAGAAATTTTTCCTTTTCTTTCTTTCTTTTTTTTTTTTTTTTTTGAATAGGAACTAATACTTTCTTGAATCTATTACCAGTAACTTAGTCTTTATGAATTGAAATAGTTTTCAATCTTATAAGGATGGCCAAAAAGAAAATCTGAAAAAAAAAAAGAAAAAAAAACAAATAAAATAAATAAAATCAAAGTTCTATCGGTTAAATCAATTAATAATATTTATTTATTTCAATTTTTTTTTTCTTTTAAAGGTGCTATGAGATATAATTCAAGTTTTCCTTTTAAGTACTCTTTCTTTATATTGGGTTTTCACGACTTTTAGCAACAAATTCACTAGGCGAAATTCCAGTAAGGGAAAAGAAACACTGGAGGAAAAGTGAGAAAGAGAGACCAAAGGGAGAAAAAAATTTAGAGTGAAACCTTAAAAGACTTTACTGCGAAGTTAAAAGAGAGGAAAGCAGGCTAAAGTAAACTGTCAATAGTAATAAAATAGCAGGCTCTGCGGGGGAATGTGATTGACTCAGTAGCAAAAATAAACAAAATAAACAACGAGGAAGGAAGAGTTATTTTTTTCTTGATAAGTTCCAATAATTGTAAAATAAACTCTTGATATAATAATAGAAATATATATAGATATGATTGACCTCTTTATAAGATGCTGTCGAAAATTTTCCCAAAAAAAAACAAAAAAAGAGACAACAACAAACAGAAAAAGGTTCACTAATCAAAAGCAATGGGGATAAAATTTTATAATGGTTTATAACTTAATTTTAATTTGACGTAGTGGGGTTCTTTTAAGTTCCTGGGGTGGTTCCTTACCTATTATTATTCAATCTCTTTTGAAGTGGTAGTCACCTGTCTTATTAGGTTTTTTTTAGTGATTATATTGGCAACTATCTTGCCTCTTCTTCGAGGTTAACTAAGAACAATTTAAAGAAAGAAATAGATGAATATAGAATATAATACAATACAATAAAGGAAATAGAAGGAAAAAAAAACAGTAAAATTTTTTTAAGATTTCAGTAGAAACGTCTTTTGGTATCTTGTCTTTGTAATTATTACGAATAAAGCAGTTTCTTTTTCTTTTTTCCTTCTTCTTCTTCTTCTTCTTTGGCAGTTTGTGGAATTGATACCTTAAGAATGTTGTTACTCTTTGATATGACTACGTTTATTATGGATTGTAGGAAAGATGCAGTTAAAAACTATGGTCGAACGTACGGAAAAACAACCGTTAGCCTAAAGGGATGGGGATTAACAATAGTCTTGAAGCAAGTTCTCCTCTAGCACTAGTTTTTCAATATTGTTCTGTTATTATTACTCCTTTATCAAAGGACAATAGATATGCATTGACACAATAGGGTTAAAATCGTCATATGGCGGCAATTATAGAAAAGAACGTAATACGATGTAGTAATAGTGTTGCAAGAATAAAGAACGGAGGTTTTTGTTTGGATATATAGTTTAAATAATTTTTTTTTGAAGAGAAATAAAGCAGGTCGTTAGTAAAAAATACATTCGCGAGGAATTCTAATGTTCGGAATTAATAAACAATTTTAAGAGAAATTTTTATAGGAAGTTGTACGAGGGTTTACTAACGAAAATTGTAAGCTGTACGGGGGAACAGCCACTAAAAGTTTAGAAGGATCATCTCTGTGGGATTACCAACCTCGAACAAACAAATAACAACCATTTTTTGTACAGCAGGCAAATTATCAGGCACCTTAGTACAATATTATTATTCATTGATTTATACGAAGGACTCTTAGTAACAATAACTTGTACATAATCGTTTTAAATATTTAACATTCCGTTAGTTTAGACTAAAAACTTAAAAGGGATCAAATACAATAGATGGTCTAGATCTTTTTGTATGGTTTGCTATATAAAACTGTTCAAAAAATAAACTTTTTTAAATTTTTCTCTTTTTAACAACGCAACAGTTATTATTAATATTATACTAATATAACAAAGAGTTTTTGCAACAACAACACACAGACACACTTTTTTATTTTTTTTAAATTGATAATAACTCAAACTTGGTTTTAAAAAGAAACGTATGTAAGAGCGTGGGATTAAATTTTTTTTTTTGTTGATTTGGTTGTTAAAAAGGCTTCTAGAATTTTTTCACTACGACAGTTCTCTTTGTCGGTAACCTCCGTAACTGTGATATATCATATTTCTCTTGCCAACGTTACGCAAACTTGCATGTACTTGCACTTCACTCACCTTCGTGTATATAAGTTAAAACTTAACTTTATATGTAGTTACAAGGTTTCTCCGATGGGCTCGCCAAACGCAAAGCCAAAAAATTTAAAATAAAAAAAAACCAATTATTAATGTTTTCATCAAGAGGAGAGAAAAATACTAGCCAAAATATACTGATGACTAAAGAATCATAATGACTGATATGCGGGGGGAGCAGGTTATAACAGTAATAATAACAATGTTACTATGAATTCTTTTTTTTTTTTTTTTTTTTTATATACGTTATACATCTGCACGTCCCAATACTTCCCATTCATCGATGGGACCCTCACATCTTACTACTTTAAACGTTCCTGGAATACTCCAACTCAATGATGGAACATGATCAAACTTCCATTTTAACTGAACGTCTCCACTGTTGTCTTCCGAAGAGATCAATCTTACATCCAATGCATCTTCTATTCGTTGTTCAATCATTCGAATGTATGCTTTGCTTATGGGATTGACATCACTGTATAATAACGACAAGTGGGGTTCAAATTTAAAGTCAGTATTGTCACTGTACATCTCTGTCATAATTTTTTCTAATCCAAGGAGATACTTACTATCACGACAACTTAAATTGACCTTCTTGAAAAATGTCTTACCAATGGAACATCCATCAAACGATACCAACGGTACCGCTTCCCTCGTTGTAACCTGGCCTTGAATAGACTGGATTGCTGCAACACATGACGTTAGTATATCGGTAACCTGACTCCTTGTCTCACACTTTAAGTGGGTGGTAATCGTAATATGTGGTTCAAACGTTACAGATGACGGGAATATGGTGTGTAATGACGTGATTAGCTGTGTGAGGAGTTCATGAGGTAATGTGCCTTGTTGTGGACAGTACCAAAGTGCAATTGTCATTATTAATAGTTTACCTCTTCTTCTTCCCTTTTCTCTTTGGTATATATCAGAAGTTTTTCGGGTCTTTTTTTTTTCAGTTCAATGATTGTTTTTTTTTTTCCTTATAAAATTTGGTTTTTTCGCTATTTTGCAATAAAGTAGCTTACAAGGTACACTTAGTAAAACAATGGGTAGGGAAACCGCCTGTACATTACTTGTTTCTTGTTTTCTTGACCTCAATGTGGTTGATTGTTTCGGTAGTTGTAGTAAAATCAGTTCGTATAGTACCACTTTTACTAAAGTTTCTCATTACTATCGACAAGACTTAATCAAGATTTGATCAAGACACATATGTGCCCACTAATTAGAACTAGTATAGAACAAATTATTTCCATGACTTGGCCATCACGTTTTAATTCCAAAAAATATCAGATAAATCCGTGATAGTTTAATGGTTAGAATTGGCGCTTGTCGCGTGCTAGATCGGGGTTCAATTCCCCGTCGCGGAGATCTTCTTTTTTGCATTCATTTTTGACTTCTTTCCCGCCAACTATCCATACTTAACTGGTGCATTTCACTCTCATTCAAACTTCTTTATCTTATTTCATTGTTCTCTGTTTTAATTTTTTTTTTTTCGCGCCAAAGAAATTCTGCAGGCGAGCGAGTCAAAACGCCGTGAAAAAAAAAATTTGGTTTGGAAAATTTTATCAAGAGATAAAAAAAAAAATCATTAGTTCAAAAGCTCATCTCATCTCATCTCATCGCTAAATATCAAAGAGAAAAGGAAAATCACTATCTAACTGACTATGGGGAAAAGAGGTAGAGCTGGTGTGTTGCCAAATAACATCATCTTATTACAAAATCTAGTTAAAAGAGATCCTGCTTCTTACAAAGAAGAATTTTTACAACAATACTCGCATTATGAATCATTAAGAGATATTTTTATGATCAATGGTATGTCACAATCGGTAGCCGATACAGACTCAGGTACAAGTAATGCCCCTGCAGGAACAACATACAGTAGTAACGGTATGACTGTTAATTCTAACGCTTCAACTGCTCAACTTGTTGAATTAGTTGGATTTGTTTCTCAAGTTTGTTCTTGTTTCCCAGAAGAAACAGCAAATTTCACAAATGAATTAAGACAATTACTTTTAGAACATCATAAAGTTTTACCCTTCGAGTTAAAGGAAAAAATTTTAACTTCGTTGACTATGTTAAGAAATAAAGGTGTTATTACTCCCGAAGAACTGATTCAAACTTTATTCCCATTATTAATTGCTTATTCCTTGCAAGGTAACTCTTTAGCATTAAACTCTCATGCTAAAGAATTAAGAAAATTAATTTACTATAATTTAGTTACACTATTGAAAAATTGTAACGTTGGTGCCAAAAATCAAAAATTAAATAAATCAACCCAAGCAATTTGTTTCAATTTATTAGAACAACCAGATTCTCAAGGTATTTGGGCAGCTAAACTAACAAGAGAATTATGGAGACGTGGTATTTGGGATGATTCTCGTACCGTTGAAATTATGACCCAGGCAGCTTTACATGATGATGTTAAAATTGCAATTTCTGGTATTATGTTTTTCTTAGATGCTGATAAAGAACGTGAAGAAAATTTTGAAGAAGGTGGAAGTGACGACGATGATGATGATGTCGACGTGGATGCTTTAAGACATAAATTACAAATTAATAAAAAAAGTGGTAAACGTTCCAAAAAATTAAATTTAGCCATTAAAACTGTTAAGAAAAAAAATGGTAATAAAAATAATGCCAATAATCAAAATTATTTGAATTTTAGTGCTATACATTTATTAAGAGATCCACAAGGTTTTACTGAACGTTTATTCAAAGAACATTTATCTGGTGGTAAAAAAAATAATAAATTTGATATGGATCAAAAAATTTCAATAATGCAATTACTTTCAAGAATGATCGGTACACATAAATTAATCGTCTTAGGGATATATACATATTTCTTAAAATATTTGACACCAAAACAAAGAGACGTTACTAAAATCATGGCAGCATGTGCACAAGCATGTCATGAATTAGTACCACCTGAAACATTAAACGTTATGGTACGTAAAATTGCAGATGAATTCGTATCTGATGGTGTTGCCAATGAAGTTGCTGCTGCAGGTTTAAATACCATTAGAGAAATTTGTACTCGTGCTCCATTAGCTATTGAAGAGACTTTGTTACAAGATTTAACAGAATATAAAAGTTCAAAGGCAAAAGGTGTTAGTATGGCTGCTAAGGGTATCGTTTCCTTATATAGAGAAGTAGCACCAGAGATGTTAAAGAGAAAAGATCGTGGTAAGACTGCATCTATGGAGGTACAAGGAGCCAAAAGGGAAAAGAAGGACTCAAAGAGACCACAATTTGGTGTTGAAAATAATGTACAAGGAATTCAAGGTATTGAATTATTAGCTAAATGGAAGAAAGAAAACAATAATAATGATGAAGATGAAGAAGAGAACGAAGCTAACTGGGAAGTTGATGAAGATGAAGGAGCTGATGTGGAAGGAGATTGGGTTACCATTGAGAGTGATAAAGAATATGACGTTGATATGAAAGATAGTGATAGTGATCTTGATCTAAGTGATGATGAACAAGAAGAAAAAGAACAAGAAGAAAAACCAATGAATGCAGAAGAAGCATTCCGTGAATTAGCCTCTACACGTATTCTAACACCAGCAGATTTTGCTAAATTACAAGAACTACGTAATGAAGAAGGTGTTGCCAAATTAATGGGTATTAATACGAATCTCCTTAATGAAAAGAATGAAGAAGTTATTGATGCTAGAGCATTAATCGGACCAATTAAATATAAACAAAATCGTGAAGAAAGAATTGCCAAGATTAAAGAAGGTCGTGAGGGACGTGAGAAATTCGGTAGTAAACGTGGTAAACGTGAGAAAGAACGTTCCACAACAAATAGAGAGAAAGAAAGAAAAAAGAATTTTGTTATGGCTATTCACAAGAGATCAGTTAGAGGTAAACAAAAGATGTCATTAAGAGATAAACAAAAAGTACTCAGAGCTCATATTACCAAACAAAAGAAGAAAGGTCATTAGATATATATATTTTATATATATTTTATATAATTTTTTGTATATTATTATTATTATTATTATTATTATAACTTTTTACAGGAGTCGGAAAGAACGGAAAGAGTTAAAAACAAAATTTTTTGATTGGCACGGAGTATTAAAGAGCGGAGAAGAAGGAAGGATTTGTTTGTGGTTTTGATGGCGGTTGATTCTCCAATGTTGTTTGAATATAAAAGGACTGTATTGTAAGGTTCGTTTATCGTTTGGTAATCAGGAATCAAACAAGTTAAAACAAATAAAAAAAGATGTTGAGAAGTACGTGGAAATTGAAATTGAATAGTGGCGTTGCGTTAACCGTAAGGAGAAATTTATCTATTCATGAGTATAAATCAGCAGAATTGTTAAAAAAATATAATATTGGTACTCCTCGAGGTGCTATTGCGTTTTCACCTCAGGAAGCAGAAACTATTGCACATGATTTAAACGTTGGTACTGTCGTTTTAAAAGCTCAGGCTTTAACGGGTGGTCGTGGGAAAGGTCATTTTCTCGAAAGTGGTTTACAAGGAGGTGTTAAATTAATTCAAAGTTCTCATGTTAATGAAATTGGTGATTTAACTACCAAGATGTTAGGCAATCATTTAGTTACAAAACAGAGTGGACCAAAGGGTAAATTTGTTTCTGGTGTTTATGTTGTTGAAAAAGTTGATGCAGTTAAAGAAAGTTATTTATCTATTTTAATGGATAGAAGTACTGGTACTCCATTGATTATTTGTTCAAGTGAAGGTGGTGTTAATATCGAAGAAACCGCCGAAAGTAACCCAAATGCTATTAAAAAATTTCATATTGGTACAACAGAAGGTTTAACTGAACCAATTGCAAGAGAAATTGCCCGTGGATTGGGTTTCAATGAAAAAGTTGAAGATGTTGCAACAAAGACAGTTTTAAATCTTTATAAAATTTTCCAAGAAAGGGATTCAACTCAAGTTGAAATTAATCCATTAAGTGAAGTTAAATTATCTAATGGTGATCATACAGTAATGTGTATGGATGCAAAATTTGGATTTGATGATAATGCAAGTTTCAGACAGGAAGAAATTTTTTCTTGGAGAGATTTAACTCAAGAGGATCCTGATGAAGTTAAAGCTAAAAAATATGACTTAAATTTTGTTAAATTAAAGGGTAATTTAGGCTGTTTAGTTAATGGTGCGGGATTAGCAATGGCAACAATGGATGTTATTAAATTATATGGTGGTGATCCAGCCAATTTCTTGGATTGTGGTGGTGGTGCAACACCAGAAACAATTAAAAAGGGATTTGAACTAATTTTATCAAATGATAAAGTCGATGCAATTTTTGTTAATATTTTTGGTGGTATTGTAAGATGTGATCATGTTGCAATGGGTTTAGTTAATGCGGCAAAAGAATTAAACGTCAAAGTACCAATTATTGCAAGATTACAAGGTACTAAATTAGCGGAAGGTCGTGAAATTATAAGACAAAGTGGAATAAAAATCTATTCCTTTGATGAATTAGATCCTGCTGCTAAAAAAGCTGTTGAATTAGCTAAAGAATATTCTCAATAACTTGTCAAAAATGCTAAATAACTATATATTAAATATTCCAGAAAACCAAAAAATAAAAAACTAATCTTTTTTTTATATTAGATGCAAATAAAAGAATATATATATATATATATAAATGGACAGAAGGAGATATGATTAAACTGTAGCTTTACTAGTGAACAAATATTTCATGACTTGTTTCATCGAATCACCGTTATCCAGACGATAATTAACAATTCTTGAAATTTGATACCCAGCAGTACCAGCCAAAAAGATATTAACACTAGCTAATAAATAATTCTGCGGCCTAATGACAAACGACCAACGAGCCCATACAAGACCCGTTGCAAGTAAAGAAAGTGTTTGTGTAGCAGAGACTTTTTCAACAGGTCTCTGGGTATCCGAAAGACCAGCTATGACTAGACCCCATTTCAAAGTGGGTGCCCAAAAATGAACAGTCCTTGGACCTGTTTGACTGTTCCAGAAACGTTTGAATGCGATATTTATAGTAGACATAATTTGTTGTTTTAGTTGTGTAGTTGTTGTTGGGTGTGAAAAGGTGAATAATACTCCCAGTTGTGTAAAGTTGAACAGAGTTTTGTATTTATATTGGATTTACCCCAGATTAATTTACTATGAGGGGCTGTGAAAATCCCGGAGACAGCAGACAGGGGTATTGGGTATAAGACACAAAGAAGCCCATTTTTTGATGTATTTAACGATTGTTTACTGTTTTGAACAGTTGAGAGACGGATAGCACTTAGTTTTCGATCTATTTGGTTACTAATATTCACGTCTATACAAGGTGTTTTGGTTATAAATGTTATTATAGTGGGTTCTTCGGGTAAATTTTATGCTGTATCTTTTAATTTTTTTCAGTTTTAATTGAAATTTTATAGAGAGATAGATAGATATGTAGATATATAGAGGGTATAAATACACAGATACAAGTAACCATGTCGTATTCGAAACTGATTAAAGGTGCTACCAAGGTTAAGATTGCTCCTCCAAAGGAGAAATACACTTCGCCTATTCTTTATGGGTTGCAAGACCCACATAATTTTCAAGAGATTATGCATTGTCTCAATAATAGAATATCGAATAATACTACTTGGTCGATTGTTTTCAAATCCATGGTGGTGTTACACATGATGATTTTAGAGAACGAATCGGTTACATTGGGCTATCTGAGTGAAAATTTGTCGTTTTTCCAGAATTTGAAGAGAATAATGACATCAAATAAATGGGCCAAGAATGATTTGGTCGTCTTAGATAGATATTCACAATTTCTAAAAGCAAGGGCTAAGGAATGGGATAGTTTGCAAAATTACTCAGGTAAAAAAAAGGGTGATATTAAAGTAGAATTAGCATATGTTGAGTCGTTAGAATTTTTAGTCATGTCATTAATCAAAAATAAATTTTCACAATTGGATCTAGGAAATGATTTATTTTTATTTACTTTTAAATTACTAGTCAAGGATTTACTAACATTGTATAACAAATTAAATGAAGGTGTCATAACTTTACTTGAAAGATTTTTTGATTTGAGTTTCAACGACGCTGAAAAGACTTTATCACTTTACAAAGATTTTGTTAACGTTACAGAATATGTCGTAAAATATCTAAGAATTGGTAAATCCGTTGGTTTAGATATCCCTGTGATAAAACATATAACCACTAAATTAATAAGATCTTTGGAAGATCATTTGCACAATCATCATCATAATCAGTCTTCACCTCCTCCTCCTGAAAACAAGAAAAGTGTTGCAGAGTTGAAGTTACAACAAATAAGAGAACAAAAGAAACAACTCGAACTACAACTACAAAATCAACAGTTACTTATAACTCCAACGGTACAACAACAACCAGATAATAAAAATAATCCATTTGAATCATTTTCGTTTGAACCGGTTCAACCTGTTCAACCCGTCGCAACTGGTAATCCATTCTTAATGCAACCTCCGGTACAAGTCGCTTATACAAATAGTAATAACCTTCAACAACCAATAATGTCACCCACTTTTACAAATAATCCATTTATTATAGAAGAACAACAACCCATAATGATTAATAATCCTACAGGTATTACATACGTTCCTGTCCCAGTGCAGATCACAAACGTCAATCCGTTTGCACAAACCCAACAGCAACAACAACAGCAACAACAACAACAACAACAACAGCAGCAGTACCAACACCAACAACAGCAAGGCAATCTCATCGATTTCTAATTATGTAAAACTGTATATACAAGACCCTACCGAGGCAATTAAAACTACTTCTCTTCTCTTCTCTTCATAGCTTCCTCTAATACGCCCAAACACCCGGCATCCTCTTTCTTAAAAACAACGCAGAATCACACAATCAGAAATTGAAAAATTTTTTCTTCTAAAGTTCATCACTTTTTTATAACTCATTTATATACTTTCATCTACCATAATTACCTATTGCTATCGTCGGTTTAATAACCAGATATCTTTTGGCTTGTTTTGTGTTTGTTCCCTTCATTATTAACCGGATATATATTTTTTTTTATTTTTGGTTGTTTTGGATTATATATAACAAATTTTCTTGTAAAAAAAAAAATTTTTTTCTTCCTTTTATTACAAATCTCAAAAGATATAATCCATCTAAGCAATGACCTTGAACGATCCTTGCTACGGTGTAGCTTTTACATCTCTAGTCACTGCAGATGAAAATTTATTTAAAAAGACTATTCAATTTTATCACGCTTTAGGTTTTTCAACCATTAAAGATTTTGATAAGTTCAAACATGGTGAAAATTCAATTTTATCCATTGGTACTTCTGATGATTCTTTAAGAGAAGTTTGGTTAGAATCTTTCAAATTATCAGAAATTGATGATTTAGGTTTCCGTGTTCCTCAACAAGAAGCAACTAACAAAGAACAATCTCAAGGTGCTTTATTAAAGATTCGTTTAGTTATTGACTCTAAAAAACAAGAAAAACAAACTATTGCTCCTTCTTCTATTGCAATTACTTATTTCACTACCGAATTATCTCAATTACAACAAACTTTTACCGATGCTAAATTGGAAAAATTCCCAAATTCAAATTTATCAATTATCAAATTAAATGATCCTTTAGGTAACTTAATTCAATTTACAGATTTCATTAATCCAAATGAATCAAACCCAACTACCAGAGATTTCTTCCAAAAAGAATCTACTTCTGCTCCATCTTCTTCTTCCTCTTCTTCTGCAGCAGCAAAAGCTAACGCTAACGCTATCGATTTCTTAAAATCTTCTTTAACTTCAAAATCTCATCCAAAAAAGAAAATCGCTGTTATGACTTCAGGTGGTGATTCTCCAGGTATGTGTGCCGCTGTACGTGCTGTTGTTCGTACCGGTATTCACTATGGTTGTGATGTTTACGCCGTTTACGAAGGTTATGAAGGTTTATTAAGAGGTGGTGAATATTTGAAAAAAATGGCTTGGGAAGACGTTAGAGGTTGGTTAAGTGAAGGTGGTACTTTAATTGGTACTGCTCGTTCCATGGAATTTAGAAAACGTGAAGGTAGAAAACAAGCCGCTGGTAATTTAATTAGTGAAGGTATTGACGCTTTAGTTGTTTGTGGTGGTGATGGTTCTTTAACTGGTGCTGATTTATTTAGATCTGAATGGCCATCTTTAATCGATGAATTAGTTAAAGATGGTAAATTTACTGAAGAACAAGTTGCTCCTTACAGAAGTTTAACCATTGTTGGTCTTGTCGGTTCCATTGATAATGATATGTCTGGTACCGATTCTACCATTGGTGCTTATTCCGCTTTAGAAAGAATTTGTGAAATGGTCGATTACATTGATGCTACTGCCAAATCTCATTCAAGAGCCTTCGTCGTTGAAGTCATGGGTAGACATTGTGGTTGGTTAGCTTTAATGGCTGGTATCGCTACTGGTGCTGATTACATTTTCATCCCAGAAAGAGCTGTTCCACATGATAAATGGCAAGAAGAATTACAAGAAGTTTGTCAAAGACACAGAAATAAAGGTAGAAGAAATAATACTATTATTGTTGCCGAAGGTGCCTTAGATGATCAATTAAACCCAATCACTGCTGATAACGTTAAAGATGCTTTAATCGATTTAGGTTTAGACACTAAAGTTACCATCTTAGGTCATGTTCAAAGAGGTGGTACTGCTGTTGCCCACGATAGATGGTTAGCTACTTTACAAGGTGTTGATGCTGTTAAAGCCGTTTTGGAAAATACTCCAGAAACTCCATCTCCATTGATTGGTATCCTTGAAAATAAAATCATTAGAATGCCTTTAGTTGAATCCGTTAAATTGACTAAACAAGTCGCTGATGCCATTGAACATAAAGATTTCGATAAAGCTATTTCTTTAAGAGATACTGAATTTATTGAATTATATGAAAATTTCTTATCTACTACAGTTAAGGATGATGGTTCTGAATTTTTACCTGTTGAAGATAGATTAAATATTGGTATTGTTCATGTCGGTGCTCCTTCTGCTGCTTTAAATGCTGCCACTCGTGCTGCCACCTTATACTGTTTATCTCATGGTCACAAACCTTTTGCTATCATGAATGGTTTCAGTGGTTTAATTCAAACTGGTAAAGTTAAAGAATTAAATTGGTTAGATGTCGAAAACTGGCATAACTTAGGTGGTTCCGAAATCGGTACTAACAGATCAGTTGCCGCTGAAGATATGGGTACCATTGCTTATTATTTCCAAAAATTCAAATTTGATGGTTTAATCATTCTTGGTGGTTTTGAAGGTTTCAGATCTTTGAAACAATTACGTGATAGCAGAAAGGATCATCCAATATTTAACATCCCAATGACTTTAATTCCTTCCACCATTTCTAACAATGTCCCAGGTACTGAATACTCATTAGGTGTTGATACTTGTTTGAATACTTTGGTCAATTACACTGATGATATCAAACAAAGTGCTTCCGCTACAAGAAGGAGAGTCTTTGTCGTTGAAGTTCAAGGTGGTCACTCCGGTTACATTGCTTCATTTACTGGTTTAGTTACCGGTGCTGTCTCAGTTTATACCCCAGAAGATAAGATTGATTTAGCTTCTATTAGTGAAGATTTATCTTTATTAAAGGCTAACTTCTTACATGATCAAGGTGAGGACAGAAACGGTAAGATATTGATCAGAAACGAAGAAGCTTCTGGCGTATACAGCACTGAATTAATTGCTGATATCATTTCTGAACAAAGTAAAGGTCAATTTGGTGTTAGAACCGCTATCCCAGGTCATGTTCAACAAGGTGGCGTTCCATCATCTAAGGATCGTGTTATGGCTTCAAGATTTGCTGTTAAATGTATTAAATTCTTAGAACAATGGAACAAGAAGAATCAAGCTACTTCTTTATCTAGTGACTCCCATGTCTTAAGATTTACATTCAACGTTAAGGGTGAAAAGATTCCAACTGTTGAACATGAAGACGACTCTGCTGCCGTCATTTGTGTCAACGGTTCTCATGTCTGTTTCAAACCAATTGCTGAATTATGGGAAAAGGAAACCAGTGTTGCTTTAAGAAAGGGTTTGGAAGTTCATTGGGAAGAATTCAACAAGATTGGTGACATCCTTTCTGGTAGATTAAGATTAAGAGCTGAAGTTGCTGCTGTAAAAGCTAAACAAAGTGGTAGCGAATCCAAATTATGAAGATATGATATGATACACTAATATACTATAACAATACAACATTCACACATACTATAGAAAAAATGACGTAGTTATTTATGAAAGAGAATGGCCTTTAAGTTTTTTAATTATTTTTTTACATTTATTTACTTTTTAATTTTAAATTTAACTTTCTCTACCGATTATATATTGATTATCTGTTGCTTTTGTAAAGATGCAAGGATATATTGTTTCTCTTTTGAATTTGAGGACGAAAGCAAGATGTAATTATTTATTACATAAGTTGGATTCTGAACCAGGGGTTTGCTACTGCGGTGATCTTGTTCAATAAGAAGAAACAGGTAATAATGGACATTGAAAGCAACTTTTATAAATTTTTTTCTTGATATTCATCGCTTGCTGTAATATTGACTTAGACTGTAAATAACCTCCATATTATAAAGTCAAATGACTTGACATAGACAAAAGTGAATTATTTGTGCACCCTAATAAGATAAGTTCGATCACCAGGATGTATCCTGATTTTGAAAGCAAATATCAAGCATTACAATTGCGAGACTGTGGAGCAGAAGGCTATTTTGTCTACTGTGTTTTAACTACTAAAATTGTTTGCCGTCCAACATGTTCTGCAAGACTGGCATTGAGAAAGAACATTATATTCTTTAACAACATTGATGAGGCTTTGAGTGATGGTTTTAGGCCATGCAAAAGATGCAAACCTGAACAAAACAAAAAATGGAATTCCCAGCATGATAATGTCGTAGATATCGTTGAGTATATAGAAGACGTGGTGAGGACTAATCGTAACCCCAAGGATCTAATTTCTCTGACAAAACTGTCAGCTAAGTTCAAAGTTTCAAAGTGGCACCTGTTACGAACCTTTAAGAGATATACCAAAATGACGCCCAAAGCTTACTTCAATATGTATAAAGCTGATCGACAAACTGTTTTAATACCAAGTATTGTCACCAAAAAAAATTCCCTGAATGACTCCAAGCATTTGTCATCTCAACGAGTCACAACTGTAAATACAACAGCCTTAATGGGATCCCCCATTGACATAGACAATTTACTAGAAACGTGTGCTCCACCAACATATTTTACCAAAATTAACGAGACATTTGAGTATGGAGATCATTATCCTGATATCCTATCAACTTTTGAAATGGAATCACACATGCCTTCTGAAAGCCTAGATTACAATACTATTCCTGTAATTTTTGACATAGAATAGGAACTGTTTTCATTATATTAATTATCTTGGTAGCCTAAGCGTTTTCCCCCTTCAAAAGTGGAAAACAATCGATTTAATGTAAATTATTGAAATACATATATCAATACTGAGTTCCCGTCCTGCTACGGAGAAGAAATGGAGTATTGTAAGACATGAATTTTAGCATTGGTATAATAAATGTTAGCAATTCAATGTGAACATATATGAACTGCAGCTTTTGGTAGTGGGTTCTCCATCTCATGATGATGGAGAGTATGTCAAGATATTTTATTTTACATAAATATTCAAATTACCTTTCTAAAAATTATTTACTTACTATTTTGGTAATTCGTTGTCAGATGTCTATGTGCATATATATATTTCAGTATGGATTTATGATAAGAATTTACGTATATTTATGAGAGTATAATAAAAAAATAGAATAACCTAAATGTAAGATTCTATTCTAAGACTAGCTTATTTTCTGTTACATTTTAAATTGTGTTGAATTTTTCAAGTAATTTTTTTTTAGCTGTTTGCTTTTAATCGAACACTCAACAAAATATTAAATTTGATAAATAAAAAAAAAAGATATTTGACAGTTCAATAAAGAAATCATAGTCTGCTGTTTGAGAGTCATTTGTTTACAGAATCCATAGCAGTTAAAACTTCAAAGACAATAAGAGCTATATTTTTTCTTTATTTTGAGCTCCCATATTTTTAGTGAGAATTTACGCAAACAAATTGCTTGTGAAGAAAGCTAAGTTATAAGTAATAGAAAGAGTTACTGTACAAAACTTTATAATTATGTAAAAATGAGTATTAAGGTATTTATAAACGTTTGTTAATTATTATTAAGAACCTGAAAAAAAATATATATATGTTTTGCTTTATTTAAAGTTACACGAAATGTTACAGCCAACTAAAAGGCAGTGATCATAACACTTATAATAATAAAGCAGCGGCGGCTAAAGCACCGGCACCTAAACCAGCAACAGCCTTGGCAGCACCGTTTTCAGTTTGATGAGAAACAGTGGCAGTAGCTTGAATTTGACCATCGGTGATTTGAGAAATGGCAGCAGCAGTAGCCTTGGAGGAGGCAGCAGCAGTAGAAGAAGCAACCTTGGAGGAGGCAGCAGCAGAAGAAGAAGCAACCTTGGAGGAGGCAGCAGCAGAAGAAGAAGCAACCTTGGAGGAGGCAGCAGCAGAAGAAGAGACAGCAGCGGAAGAGGCAGCAGCGGAAGAAGATGGAGCAGCAGAGGAGACAGCAGCAGAAGAAGATGGAGCAGCAGAAGAGACAGCAGCAGAAGAAGATGGAGCAGCAGAAGAAGCAGCAGCGGTGGTACCGACAATCTTTTCAATAGCTGGTTCTAATCTGGAAGAGTACCATGGTAACTTGGTTAACATGTTTTGGACACCAGCGAAATCAACTTCCTTGTATAAGGTAGTGTAAGAATCATCAGTGGCGGAAGCAAGAGCCATACCAAGATCTAAAACACCGGCTGGTAAGTTAGTCAAAGAGACACCAGAGCTTGGATCAGAAGATAAGGAAATGTATTGTTGTAAGTTATCTTTGACATCATTTAAGATGGCAGTTAATTCAGCAATTTGAGTTTCAGTTTGGGCAGAGGCTAAAGCAGCGGAGGCTAATAAAACAGCGATCTTGGAGTACATTATTATTTATGGGTATATGAGTATGAATTAAACGAATGAATTAATAGTTTTTTCTATTATAAGATATATTAGAATTGTAAAATAGATGATTATGAAACAAGTAACTTCAACACTTGCCCACTTTATATAATATTTTAAGAATCATATCAAAACCTATATCTCTATTCGTTTAAAGAAGTATACTATGTTTCCCATCATGTTTACTGCTCTTTTAACGAAGATCACTACTAAATCAGAAATATAATGCCCCGTTTGAGCTAAAATACCAACAACACGATGGTACTAGTGTTTCTCGCTTCTCTATTTGACATATGTAAGGCTTCAAAATTTAATAATTTTGTAAAAATAAGTATATATTTTATGTGGTTATTGTTAGTGTTTCGACGACAAACAAAGGTACTACCTGATAAACTGCGGACAACAGTAGAAGATATGGTGGGTCATTCCTGTTAGTATAATTGAAGTAGCAAAGCTAGCCATCGAGTATTGTAAATACGAATGGTAAAATAACAGTCACCTGCCCTACGTACTTAACGAGTATTCAAAGTCAAATATTGAAATATACACAGCACAGTTTGTTCGTATATCCTTTGTTCATTGGTACTGCTGCTTCATTGTTCTGCCAAATCGTAAAACAGGTCGATGTTTACGAGATATGGATAAACTTTTGTTTGTTTTGATATCGAATAGTTTATTCTACATATTAGTGTGTCGTGATTCCTGCAGATGTGTCTTCTCCATCGTAAATAGAATCGTGGTGGGGCTTAGCATTGTCTCAAAAGGAAAATGTTTTCCGCTTGTTGTTGTTCCGTCGTTTAACAATTAGGCAGATCCGAGAAAGAAGCCATAGCTTCCTTTGTAAAACATTCCTTCCTGTTAAGCGTTTTGAATGGCAGGCCACAAATGTAACTTAACGATTTACTAACCATAGAATGGTTTTGCTAGTGAAAAGAAGTTAGGGATCCATTCTTACCTGTTCACTGTTATTTATTGAAAGGCTACAGAAGGTATCTAACTTCGGAAGAAGCGTTCGAGATGTTTCGGATAGTGGTAAACGAATTTGTAACCTGCCTGACTATACCGTATACAGTAATCGAACTTAAACTACATTATTAATTGTTGCAGTTTATGCCTAGCCAAGTATTTAGCAAACAATTTGATACACAGTCTTTTTGACGAGGTTGAGCTGACTGCTTTCTTCTAATTACGTTGCCACATTTTATCCATAATTCTTGAACCATATCCTACTTTAGCTTAGCATTTTTTCCAGGAAACCCTTTTTGATAGTGTGTAATAATAACCTTGTACTCTTTATGTGACTAAACACATGAGACATTCGGGTATTCAGCAAATAAAGAAAAGAATTTAGAGATATAAGGCAAGGGTCTTTACCAATCTAGCTATTATTTTTTTTTCAATAAGATTTGGGCCAGGTTAATACAGTAATAATGAGACGTGGCGATAAGACATAATTATTGTGTCTTTTTTAGGTATAATAAATTTTTGCTTTGTATTTTGCTGTCAAGAAATAATTTTTTTGGTATTCTCCTTCTCGATGGTATAATGTTAAATTTTATTTTGTATAATTTACCAAGAAATACTGATAGTGCAATTAAAGATCGATTCGGCCGAGTAAGGAGGCCCTCTCGTCGGCCGAACCGAACATGCCAATCTTTACATAGGATGTCAGGCAAAAAGTCGTCGAGTCTGTCTTAAGTAGCAAGGGATCAAATTGGTTACCTCAATTTCAAGTTTAGTATAAAGAGAAACAAGTGACTTTTGAATATATTTCTTAAACTTGCGGTTGTCCAGTAAAATTAAACTAATTGAGTAATTTAAGCACCTAAGTCGAAGAAAAAATAATGTCTCAATTATTACAACAAACCAAGTTTGGTAACACTGGTATTAAAATTTCTCCCTTTATTGTTGGTTGTATGTCATACGGTTCCAAAAAGAGCTGGGGGAACTGGGTAGAGGATGATAAAGAAAAGATATTCTCCGTTTTAAAGTACTGCTATGACAACGGTTTACGTACTTTTGACACAGCTGATGTATATTCCAATGGTGCCAGCGAAAGATTATTGGGCGAGTTTTTAAGGAAATTTTCTATTAAGAGAGAAAAGGTGGTTATATTAACAAAGGTTTATTTCCCAGTAGACGAAACACTTGATTTGAAACAATCAGATTTTTATTATAATGAGTCGGAAACTTTGGAGCTATGTAATCAAAAAGGTCTGTCTCGTAAACATATCTTAACAGCTGTTAAAAATTCTGTGGAGAGATTAGGTACTTATATCGATGTCTTACAAATCCATAGATTCGATCCAGACACTCCAATCAAGGAAACTATGAAGGCTCTTAACGATGTTGTTGAATCTGGTAATGTCAGATATATTGGCGCTTCATCAATGTTACCAACACAACTTGTTGAAATGCAAGCTGTAGCTGACAAGTACAACTGGTTCCAATTTGTCAACGTTCAGTCATGTTACAACTTATTATACAGGGAAGATGAGCGTGATTTAAATCAGTATTGTAAGAGACATAACATAGCGTTGACCCCATATTCTCCAAATCAGCAAGGTCTATTGGCTAGACCAGTTGGGATTAAAACTGAAAGGTCTACCAATAACAAGATTTTTGAAATGAGAAATTTAAACAACTTAAAACCCTCGGAGGCTACAATTATCAATCGTGTAGAAGAATTGTCTAAGAAGAAGAACGTTTCTATGTCTACCATCTCCTTAGCGTGGGTGATATCAAAAGGTGCTCAACCCATTGTCGGCATGAGTAATATCTCAAGGGTTGATGACGCCATTTCTGCTTTACGAATCAAACTTACGGAGGAAGAATTGAAATATTTGGAGGAACCATATGAGCCACGTAAATTTATACTGTGATTGTGTGTTAGATTAAATAACATATATATTCAAAATCTACTGAAAATGTTTAATTTCTTATTTTTTGATGTGCTTGAGAGGTCACACTTTTATAAATCAATAAAACTTAGTGTTTTTACCTTTTTCAGGAAGATATTCCACTGAACAGGATTATATAGAATCTCGAATCATTTCCTTTATAAACTCATCATAGCAGCTAACTACTAAATGGGCTACCACGCGAAAATCTTTAACCAATTACAATCATTATTCAAATGTCTTATACCTAATAATCCGTGGTACAATTCACGGTTACACCTCGTGATGACAGCAAGTCCAAGTACTTCAATCACACATTGACAGCCATTTTTGTCGTACCTTCTAAAAGCTGCGGAGAATATTTGATGCGAGCATAGTGTGTTCAAAACAATTAGGGTAGGCTATAATTGAGAGCTTTAAGCAAACATCCAGCCGTTACTTGTTGACGGTGACAAACAAATATTTCTGATCTTTCCTTACCTCCCTTATTTCTTAGCACCCTTTGGATTAAATTCTAATTTAGCTTGACTCTTACCTAAGAAATCCTTCTTTAATTCATTCTTAACTGCCTCTCTATAATCCTTCATATCAGATCTTGGCTCAAAGAAAAAGTGATCGACCTGAATAATTTTACCACCAATCTTAGCACCATTTAAATTATCAACTGCAAGAATAGTAGACCTTTGGTCTTCATATTTCAAGTATGCAAATCCTCTAGAGTCACCGGTTTGTTTATCTCTCATTAACACTATATCTGTTGGCACACCAAATTGAGAAAATACCGTTAAGATGTCCCCTTCAGTTAATTCTTTGTTCAGACCTCCAATAAAAATATAAGCTTGATCCTTATATTCATTGTGCCACGAATGTTCAGAATTCAAAATACCATTCTCTAACTCAAGTTCACTTATTCTCTTGATTGAGTTTATTTGATTCATTTCGCAGGACTATCGCTTCTATGTCGTTGTCTGTTAATTAAAGTGCTAACTGAATTTTTTAAAATTAATTTTTCTCATCGCTTTGAAAAGCGACAGCTATAAATATATATATATAAATTTTCTCTATATAAAACTCTTCACAAGAAATATTTTGTTAGAATAATACTTTTTGTTCATATATCAGATACGTCAGATAAATCAGATAACTCAGATAAGGTATCACTTATGATTTTATTGATATCACCCTCACCTCCGGTTGTCAAAAAATCTTCCATGCTTTTTTCTGCAATTGCCTCCATCTTTTGTTCCAACATGTCAGACTCACCATATTGATCTCTTGTGTGTATAGCTTCATCGACCGACATTTCTGTCCCCTCACTTTCAGTATTAGGGTCCTCATCCTCCAGCATTTTCACAGTCTTGTCCTGTGGAACAACTGGGTTTACAGCATCTTCTTCTTTAACTGCTCCAGTCTGTTCTTGTTGTTCATCCTTTTCTTCAGTATGGGTTTCAGCAGTTCCAGATTCAATGCCTGTCTTCATTTCTGATTTGAATGTAATGGTCCAGTTATCGAATATCATGACCTCGTTACTTGAACTACTATCAACTGCTTTCTTTATATTACTCACATTCGTAGGTAACTTACGCCCCCGAGGGCCTCTTGCCCTTCTTTGACGTACATCGGACAAGCCTGCTTTTTGTGTTTCACCTTCTTCCTTAATAACTGCTTGAGGTGCTTCTGAAGTGTCGGCACCTATTTTTTTGCTCAATGCTGGCGGTAATGGCCCACCTGGAGTCATACCGGGCAGTGCAAACAAACCGTTTAAGTTGTTAGTAAAATTTGCCCTCTTATTTGCAACACTTTCAGTTCCTTTCGGTTCTTCTTTCGGAGCTCCTGTTGAAATGCCTGTTGCTTGCTTATGAGAGGCCATATCTTCAAGTTGTTGCCTTTGAATCATCTCCTGGAAAGCTGCAATTTTGGATGATGGCTTCTTTGGCACTCTTGGTGGTGCACGCTTTGCTGATCGTCCTGGAATATTCGGGATGCTTTTATTTTCATTAGATGTGCTTGGTGCTTCTGTTTTCTCCAAGTCTAAATGCTCCTCTGAAGAATCGGTTGGCTTTACAGTTTCTAGCTCCTTCTCAGGCAGATTTGTTGAGTTTTGATTTGCTTTTTCTTCTGTTTTCGTTATATTTTCGATAAGAGAGCTACCTGATTGTCCTTCCCGCTCAGTTGAAGTCTCTTGAGGAATGCTTTCCTCGCGTTTCAATCTAACAGCTTCTTCACTTTCGCTGTCTTCATTTAATTGATCCCCTTTCTCTACAATGTCTGCTTGGATGTGTTTTAATTCCTTAACTTTCGAGCTGTCCTTTTCCGGTTGAACGGAGTTCCTTTCTTCGAATATATCATCAGCCTTGGAATTTCTGCTCTCTATATTGCTATCCGATTGAAGTTCGGCCTTGCTAGTTGTATTATCCTCTGAATCAGCGTTCGACTGACTTTCGGATGCTGGTGTCACAGATTTCTTTGGCCTTTGTGGTATTTTTGGTTCGATAACAGGTTTTTCTTCATTACTGTCAACAACACTACTCACGCTATCTTCTGGGGAGCTAATAGCATCCAATTCTGATTTGATATCGCTCTGGATACCCGCTGATTTGATTTTTGGTCTATGAACGGGAACCACAGGGTTAGTTTCAATGTGATGCTCAGCTGAGTCAATATAATTATTAGTCCTTTGTTGTGAAACTATGTCATATGCGTCTACTGGCTTCTGATCATCCATATCAAGGTCGTCATCTACCTCATTATCGGCAGCAACTTCTTCTTCTCTCGAT
Source organism: Jamesozyma lodderae (assembly GCA_030571655.1). NCBI lineage: Eukaryota > Fungi > Ascomycota > Saccharomycetes > Saccharomycetales > Saccharomycetaceae > Jamesozyma > Jamesozyma lodderae. The sequence continues at coordinate 36,343 of JAJLYF010000059.1, read as the reverse complement.
GGCTCGATATCGGGGACCGACTCCTCAGTTTCTTTTGTCTGAGGTAATTGGATATCACCTTGTGTAGCAAACTTTTTTGGCCTTTGTGGTATCGATGGCGTTATAATATTAGTACTAGTCCTTCGGATTGACCTTTTTGGTATTAATGGTGAAACCATTTCATTTTCATTTAAATCTGTTTTTTTCTGTGAAGTAGGTATTTTAGAACCTAAAATATTTCCACTTTCTTTTGGGACAATATTTCTCCTTTCAGGTCGTGTTGGAATAGGTGGACTAGCCTCTTGATTAACTATATCAATTGATTCATCTAAACTTTCGGAACTTTCAATTTTCCTACCTGGCCTTCTAGGAACAACAGGTTCAACTTTAGCATTAGTTGAAGCATGTCTATGAACCATATTCTCGATCTCATGAAGTTCTTTATCTGTCGATTGAAGTAAATCATCCAATTCATCAGTCGTTGACCTTCTAATTGGCCTCGTTTCTGGCAACTTTGGAGATTCAGCCTTCTCATCACTGAGATTAAAAGATCCTGTTGTCTTTGCCTTCAAAATCGGCCTTTTAGTTGGAATAGATGGTGTTTGGATCGATGGAGTACTGCTATTACTAGCAGATTCTTCCGGATGGTCGATGGATGAATCGGATTGTAGATCTGTACTCATAGTAGCCAAAATAAAATGTAATTTAATATAAACCTTGAACGATTACAAAGATCTCAGATCTCAATATGTCACAAATCTGTTCTCAAATATAAAAAAAAATTTCAAGGGTATTTTTGTTCTTATGAATCTTTAAATATTTTGTTTTTTTTTTCTAGTCAAAGATCTCCCAAAATAGGAAAAGCACATCAATTTGAATATACATTTGACTATGATTAAGAGAACAAGATCTGCTAGACAGGATTATTCAATAGTAAATAAGATGCATAAGTGGATATCTTCAAATTGTCGGCTCTTATTAAAACAACAGGAATTGTGGCTACACTAGATGTCTCCATGAAGATATACTAAAAGTGTTACATTAAATTATCGTTAGATTCACTTACCCCGCCTTTATAATTCAATCGCGAAATGAAGTTTGGCGTTTTATTGTTTGGGAACAGCTACATTAATCTCATCACACTTACGAACAGAAAATATCTAGTCCTCGAAAAGTAGTTAGAGCGAGATATTAGGTTTACATCTATTGTATGGACCTTTGAAATGGCAGATGCCAATGATAGTTATAGTGATTTTGACGATGATGAACTCGACTCACTTTATCAGAAAAATATCAACAAAAATGTGCAAGAAACTCTGGTACGAAGAGCCATACCGGTTCAACGAGACTTAAATAACCAGGTTTTGCCTGGTCAACAGACCTTTTATGAAGAAATACAACGAGAAGTTACGTTTGGTCCTACGCATCATATTTTCAATAAAGATGAGCTGCCTTATTATATATATCCAACAAATTATGAAATAAGAGAATATCAATTTAACATAGTTAAGAAAGCATTACTCACAAACACGTTATGTGCTATCCCAACAGGTATGGGTAAGACATTTATTGCAAGTACCGTGATGTTGAACTATTACAGGTGGATAAAAACCGGTAAAGTGATCTTTATGGCACCAACAAGACCATTAGTGGCACAACAAATTAAAGCATGTCTTGGTGTAACTGGTATACCTACAAGAGATGCTGCTATATTGTTGGATAAGACAAGAAAAAACAGGGAGGAGATTTGGGAACAAAAACGTGTATTTTTCACTACTCCTCAAGTTGTAGAGAATGATTTAAAGAGAGGTGTGTTGAATCCTAAAGATATCGTTTGCCTTGTAGTTGATGAAGCTCATAGAGCCACAGGTTCCTATGCTTATACAAATGTAGTAAAGTTTATTGATCGGTTCAGTTCTTCTTATAGAATACTAGCCTTAACGGCCACACCAGGTGCAACTCTAGAAAGTGTTCAAGAAGTTGTTAATAATTTGAACATATCAAAAATTGAAATAAGGACAGAAGAAAGTATGGATATAGTAAAATATATGAAGAAAAGAGAGAAGGAGAAAATTCAAGTCGGTTTATCTAGTGAAATTGAAGATATTATTGAACAACTAGGTATTGCTATCACGCCTGTTCTTCAACAAGCCGTAGAGCTAGGCATATATGAGGAATGTGAACCTTCTAAGATAAATGCTTTCAAAGCAATGCAACAAAGTCAAAAAATTATAGCAAATCCATCTATCCCAGAAGGTATCAAATGGAGAAATTTTTTCATTTTACAATTACTGAATCACGTAGGGCAAATGCTGAAAAGAATAAAAATTTATGGTATCAGAACCTTCTTCAGTTATTTTAAAAATAAGCACAAAGAATTTACAACCAAATATAATCTTGGAAAATCAACCAATAAGATTGCAGCAGGGTTTTACTATCATCCAATGCTAAAAACTTTAATGAAACAATGTGAAAAGAATTTAAATGATCCGGCATTTTTGGGACATGAAAAATTACAACACATAAGAGACGAATTAGAGACATTTTTTTCAGATGGTGAATTGGGATCTAGAGTTATTATATTTACAGAATTGAGAGAAAGCGCGTTGGAAATTGTTAAATGTATAGATTCCATGAATAATCATGATATCAGGCCTCATATTTTTATAGGTCAAGCTAGGGGAAAAGAAGGATTCGATGAAGTAGAATTTACGCGAAAACATAAAGCTAAAGGGAGAAAGAAAGCTGATAGATTAAAACGATTAGAAGAAGAAAAAATGCTTGATGAAGAAAAGCGACGTGCGAAAGAGCTTGAAAAGATAGAAAGAAGTAATAGAAGGACTGCAAGCTCCGAAGATGCTCAAATCAATGGTATGAACCAAAAGCAGCAGAAGGAAGTAATTCAAAGATTTAAGGATGGTGAATTCAATGTTTTAGTTTGTACCTCGATTGGTGAAGAAGGTTTAGATATTGGTGAAGTTGATTGCATTATATGTTATGACACAACGAGTAGTCCTATTAAAAATATACAACGTATGGGTAGAACAGGTAGAAGACGAGATGGTCATATTATTTTATTATTCAGTGCCAACGAAGCTTTTAAATTTGAACAAGCCATGGAGGATTATACCAAGTTACAAAAATTGATTGCCCAAAATTACGTCGAATATAAGAAATCAGATAGAATCCTGCCGCCAAATATGGAAATAGAGTGCATTAAAAAATTCATAACTTTAGATGAAGAAGATGAAACAGTGAATAATATGGAGGATACGGAAGAACTTATCCGTTATGCGACACAATGTATGCAGGGAAAGAAACCGAAGGCAAAGAAAACTACAAAAACCACCAAACTTGCAAAGACCAAGCAAAAGAAATTTTTCATGCCCGATAATGTGCAAACTGGAATTGTTTCTGCAAGTAATCTTGTAAATAAGTACGTTAAAGATGAGCTGGGAGAGATATCCTTTGCTTCAAAAAAACCGTCGAAACAACAAAGGTCAAAAAAGGACTATTCCATGTTAGATGGGATAGAAAATGGGTTATCATCATCAGATGAATCGGCAGGTGAAGAACCACTTACTGGGCCATCAGAAGTAAGGAAAGACATGTTTGCTACAAAGCAAAGCAAACCATTGCCTTCTTCAATTGTAAAGACTGAGGCAAAAAATAATAATATTCTGCTACAAACAAGCATAATAAATGATTATAAGCAGGACAAGGTTGAGATCCCTCAGGTTGCACTTGTTAAAACTGAAACGAAAAATGACACTGAATTATTATCGAACTATAATAGTAGAAAGGGCGTAGTGAACTCGACGGATGATATTTCGCGGCCAAAAGGATCGGCACTTTGGATTGACAGAGATACATACAAAGGTGCTGAAGGACTATTATCACCAGAAGAGAGAAAATATTTTAAGTCACACTACTTACCAGATTTTCAACTCTCTATGGATCTTGTGCCAAGTTTTTCGATGCATGTTAAAGAAGCAAGGATCCCTCATACACATCAAAACCAGAAAATACTAAACATTTTCTCCGAACTCAAACAAGACGTTAAATCAAGAATAATTGATATGAACCGTACCAATTGCATAGCCAAAAGCTTACTGAACAATTCAGAAACATCAAACTCTAACATCATGTCAGACATTTCTTCTACATTTAATTCGTACTCCCGTTCCGATAACAAGGATACAACATCAGATTTTACAAACGAAGAAATTCTTGATGATATATTAGGGTCTGACTCAGACTTTTAAAAGCAGACTTTGTAGATTTCATAATTTGAAGGATATATAAAAAGTAGCAAATACAAGGACAATATTATAAGATATGACATCACCATACATTGGCAACGACCAACCTTTCAAGTTGATTGAGGAGAATCATTTGCTCTAAGCAAGTCGGCCAGAACTACCTTTTGTTTATTCAGGTTTGCAGATGCTTATAGCTACCGTTGACAATGATAAGTTGACATATTTCAGAATTTTTTTTTTTCATAAAAAAAATTGTCGCTCGTGATTATATAAATCGTGAGTTTTTAAAAAAGAGATTGTTAAAGATGCAATTTCTTTTCCTTCATTATGGTTTAAAAGAACCATCCTTATGCACGGGAAATACACGTATCAGTGAGGATTCGTCCGAGATTGTGTTTTTGCTGGTTGAAATTTATTAACCAGACCTACTCCTCATAGTCGCCTTTGGGTTTTCGCTTTTGAATTCCCTCTGATTATGTAGGGAATTTTTGGAATACTTTAGTTTTCAGTCTTTGAAATGAGTAAAGGTGGTAGCTATTACTTAAATGTTTTTGCTCAACTGTTTATTCGAGAAAGATCAGAGATTCATAATTTTTTTTTTTCAATCTTTATTATCTATGTGAGTTCACAACATAAAGATTGTCTTTTCGGAGGGAAGAATCAACGCCGTCACATTTAGTACTATTTCGACACGACCATATGAACTAGCAGAAGCTGCAGCTGGTGATTATAGTTCAGTCTCACACATAACAGAACGCTTATCAGCCATCTTGAACGAAAGTAAGTCTAGTTACATAGTCATTTCATTTTTACCTATATAGTTTGCTTGAGGATTGGATACGAAATATTTGAATTGAATTATTTCAATAAAAAATTCAAAAAAGAAATGAAGCACTCACACTGGGGGTCGAACCCAGAATCTTCTGATTAGAAGTCAGACGCGTTGCCATTACGCCATGCGAGCTTTATTTCTTGTTTTTTGTGTTTGAGATATTCTGTCACATCAATCTATTTCTGAAATCAAAAACGACACAGAATATATTTTCAATAATCTCCTTGAATTGTCCGTAATCAATAATCTAAGAATATCTATTTTGAGTTTCAATGCTTTGCCAGTGATTAACTTATCATAATGTGGTGGCCTTCCACTTTGTACAGGATTCTAAGAATTGTCACGCATGCCATAGGGGCTGCTCACGAACACCCAGTTTAGTAGCTAAGAAAACTTCCACTGGTCTGTCATGGATCTTCCTGTCAACTAAACTTGATTATACTGCCCTGCAATAAATTTTATGAAATAAAATATATTTTGTCGTAAGCGAAAAAAGTCCCCATTTTATATAATAATATATATATCAAACATCAGATATCTCTTATACTATCCGTGATCAAGTTCTTTAAACGTCGTCTTTGAGAAGCTTTTATTACACAGTATATGTTTTTGTTTCAATATATAAGCCTATTAATTTGAGTAGAATAAAAATTTTGATTATATCAATTGACATAGTTTATATTATAATAATGAACAGCATGTAGAGTATAGACAGTGTGCTCAACCGAAGTTAGAAAGCAGGTTGATTTGCAGCTTTCCACATTTAATTCCACATCTACACTGTAGCACATTCTGTAGTTGCAAGCATAGATCACTATAACAATTTTAAGGTGACCTTTAACTAGACATGATAATAGACGATGGTACAATTTCAATCTTCAAATAATCACCTTTTTTATTATGTATATATGAACTAACGTACAAAATTTAAAGGCATTTGCCATAAATAATCATACAGTCCAGCTTTATTATAACCAGTTTATTTTAAGAAAAAAAGGTAGATGCAGATCTCTTATAGTTCTATACTATTTTATTCTCTACATGTAACACTTGACTACCTTATAACACACAGTAATAGAAACCTTTACATTTTTCAACAACATTATTTATTCGTAAAGTATTGTTAAAAATAACAGTTTATTATACCTCTCTAGTCTCCATATCGGTCCTCGACTTTCAATAATTAGCTATCACTCTTTTTCCTCGCTTGGCGAAGATGTCTGCTAAAATGTTTGTTACCGAACGGCGCATTGGAAAGATGTCTAAACAAAATTTAATTGTTTCTCTAGTGAAAACTTATGATTCTAAAAAATTTCTCATGGTAAAACTAGAAACTCCAATAATGTGTCTATATTATCGCATCCAGTCGTGTATTCGGTTAAGGTAATGTCTGCTAATATACTTTGTATTTTCATTTGTGTGCCTTCCTTCTAAAAGGTAATATACGATTCCTATACCAACTCGTTTCTTCAGAACATGAAGGGTTTAAAAGAAAAAATTATGAACGTAAAATAAACTTCTTATAATTCAAATAGTCTGCAACCTAACAATCCATTTCCATTCCAATTACGAGTTGGTTTCAAAGTTAAATCTATTATTTCTTCACCTCTTAGAACTTTTATTTCTACATTTTTTTCTTCATATCTCAATACCTTCATTTGAACATTTTTTAACTTCCCGTGGTTTCCTGCATGAATATCATCAAAAGAAATTAATCTGTCGTTGTTCTTAACACCTGCTTTTTCGATTGGTCCACCAGATACGACTTCAGAAATAATTGCAAACGGAATTTTAAAATCAAATTTGTTTACAACTGAGTCGTTCTCAATCGCCAATTTATCTATCTTTACATTCTCATGTATGAAATATTCGTTTAGTAATTCATGCGACCGTTCTATAACAGCTGTCAAATCATTTCTTAACATGTTTACGTTTCTTCTTATTAAACGTACCTGGAGTACGTCAATATCTGAACGTGGGAAACCATCGGGGGTGACTAAAGGCGAATCCATATCAACATTCTGTGTTGACAAATATTCAGTGAAGTTAGAAAGTTCCTGTTCTACTCGATCCTTCAGTAACATGACATCTTGGATTTGGAGAGTTTTGAGTTTAGAAATGCTTTCAGTAATGAAAGGATCCATTTTGACATTGGTCAAAATCTCATTTGGAAGTTGCTCTTTCTTTGTAGAATCACTGTTCGTCATTTTTCTAACTAACTATATCAGTATATTTGAGGTTTCTGATGGCTTGTATGTATTTAAATGTATTATCCAATTCACCTCGGTTTGCTCATCTAATTTTATATAAATGTTTTGCCACACCATAGTTGCGCCAAAGTTTCGAATTTTGAAGAAAAAAAAGGCAATTTTTTTGAAGTAGAGTTTGAACAATATTATATGGCAGAAGTTGATAGTAACAAGATTTAAGCACTGACCCTTCATGAAAATGGGTTACATACTAATATGTTTAGGTGCTCAATTAAGTTTATGGGCTTTGTGATTACATCAAGAGTAGTTCCTATAACTTATTTTTGTAACCTAGATTTGATTAAGTTTTGCGCCCTTGCTTTCTTCGTTATAGTTGAATAGGCTGTCAAGTACTTGTTGCAATTAGAAAGCAACGTACAAAAGTAATCGTAGATAATCTACACTTCAAGTTTTAGTAAACCAAAGTTTTGGAAACTAACTTTGGTATAAATACAGACTCTATGATATTGTTTTGATTATTGTCAAGGCTACCTAACTCATTTATGAAAGTACGGCGCACTTCTAAAGATTGTTTGAAGTATACGGTCACCAGTTAGTTTATCTGTCCCGTGCAAAAGCCACTGGGTTTTATTAACTTTTTACACCCAATAGGACTCACAGCCTTCCACTCCCAGCGGAGATTAGTGACAGAACCCTAGGTTGGTTCAACAGAAATAAACAATATTTTTTTTTATATTAGCTGAATAACCTGCATTTGTTGGTTAGAGGTGAGGACAATTCTGAGTTTTGGAATAATTTCAGTCCTGCTCATCATTTGACACTGTATATGGTCAACATATCAAATTAAATTGATTTATTTATAGATTTGCTTCCTTAGCATCGAACCCCAAAGATGTTAATTTGCCTTAATGTATGCTCAGTAAATCAGGTAATATTTTTCTTCCCTCTTACTTATAATTTCGGCATTCTCAATTATAAAACAAATAGCAAATGAGTTCAAAAATTAAGAAAGTTATCAATTGGCTCGCATTTCTTTGATTTCGAAATGTATGTTGATCATTTTATGCAATTAATTAAGTTCATTTTAATAGTAACTTTGGGCTTTTACAGTAGTCACAGATACTGTACGAGTCGAATTTCCAAATATTTTTTTTATTCTTTAATGATCTAGATCAAAAGCAAATGCATTCTCTATACTATATTATGTTAAAAATGACTTGGAATACCAAAACCTACCAAACTAATAAAATTTAATCTCTTCTTTTCTCGCAAAGAAAAAAAATATTTACAGAAACAATTTTAGTGTATCTTTTTGAAAATGACAAGAATATCGAACCAATACAATGTGGAAGAAAAAAAAAATTTTTTTATGAGATATTTTTTCCAATATTTTGTTCATCAACTAATCCTAAAAAAACTGGTGGTTACTAACAGAATAGAAGAACCAAAAGCAAAAGATCCTAGTCAGGTGTCCTCTTTTAACCTCACTTTGCAGAGGACTGAAATATGTACTTTAAATCTGATGTCAAATTTTTTGCTCATTATATCCAGAGCATCAACAGATATGGAGGAAAATGCACTGTCAGGCGATATTACCTAAGCGAACATATGCATATGACAAATGCTTACAAAAGATTCTCGAACAACTCGTTCCTGCGAAAGAAAACGTATAGAAGATTGAAGAATTGTAAAAATAAGCTTTATAATTTCAAATGCAGTTGATGCATAAAAACTGCGTCGTTTCATGGGAACGATATGGTCTTCTTTTCTTTTTCTATTGTTGACCTTTTTTTTCTGGAAATTAAAATTTTATTAGAGCTTTCAAATAACTTTATTTTCCAGTCTCGGTAATAACCGAGCAGATTAAGCTTGTAAGAAAAGGGTTTAGTTTATTATAATGTCGCATGTAATACTAACTTAACTAATCAGATAGCTTCTAAGAAAAGGAGGTTTCGGCTATTGTCTTTCCTATCTTAATGTTGAAAAAAGTTTTATCAGGGGAACATTATTTGTAACCATTTTAAGTGGTAACTAACTACCTCGCTAAAAATCTTACATACTATAATTAAGTTTGCTGTTAACTCCAAAACAACTTTTTTTTATTTGTTTTCGTTGTCAAATGGTCACTTCATTTTTCTCACCCAGAATACCCCGTACATGAGTCGAAAAGCTACAAAATTCATGGAACATTCAGCGTTCTACAATGGAAAGACCAGGTAAATATTTTGACAAGTATATTTGCATACTGCTAGACAATCCATAAAAATCCTCTAATGCAGTCCTTACCTCCACCTTTTTACAGTGTGTATGCGCTGAATGATTACTTCCCTGTACGTATTACATAATGCTTACAAATTAGAAGGGATCTGTTAAAAAAAAAAATTTTTTTTTTTTAACTTAACTCCTTTCCTTGCAAAGGAGTCCCCTTTGAAAAATTTATTAAAACTGAATCATTGGAGATTCTATTGTTCGCAAAAGCGCAGACAAGATCTTTGTTAAGTTAAAGTATATCTCCTCGAGTAAACAGGGAATAATTCTGTCAACGAGATCTTAAATAATTAACGGGACTGACACTAGGTAGACCTCGCTCCGGATAAAAGTGCACTAGATAAGTTAGAAACAAGCGCAGCATTTTTAACTCAGGTAAAGTTACCTAGCAGCAAATTCTCAAAATTAAGTCTTACTGCCAATAACAGGAAGGGAGAACATAATTCGAGAATGAGGGGATTGCTAAAAGAAAATATAACAGAAGAACAAAGTTTGGATAAAATCTTTTTTTTAAGGAACACGGGAGTGCAGAATAAATTCGTTGACGATCGCAGAAAACGAAGAAGAGAGCAAATTTCCTTAAACGGGGATATCCGAGCATACTTCCCTGCCTAGGTCATATGTGTGAACAGTAATATGGACCAAACCAAGGTTTAAACCTTTTCGTCGCAAATAATTAGCCACTATGTTAAATGGTACTCCTAGATCTACGACCTTAGAAGACTGTTTTTCGGCATATGGGAACCTGTTGATGCGCTAAAGACAAAAGGTTACAATAGTGCCCCACGCAATTAAATTGGCTTCGGGCTATCTATAGCTTAATCCTGTATTAGATTAGGATGCAAAAATATTTTTGTGCTGTACAAAACGGGTTGAAACACGCATTTGCTAGGTGGTAATAGACACTTTAAAAAACTCGACTATATAACATTTTCAATAGCTTGTTTTTGTTTTGTTTTCTTTTTTTGAAAAAGAACAATAAAACAATATAACTGTAATCAGATCTTGAGAATTATTCGTTTCTTCTTTGTTTTTTCCTTTTCCTTATTTTTATTTTAACTGTGTATTACCAATCAAAAATAAATTGATATATTAGATTAAGATATATTTAACCGTCCATTTCTTACTTAATAAAACGTTGAAAAGATAGAGGCAATTTTTGTCCCTGCAAAGGAAAAACATTCTCATAAAATTTAACGTAAAATAAAATATTTTGACAGTATATTTTCAGATAAGTCAGAAAGCACTCAATGGATATTGAACCAACTTTTAGAGGTTATATTAAAAATGAACAAGATGCTCTTCTTATTTTTCAAGCGACATTAGACAAGAGGTTGAAACATGTCCCCAGACGTCCATATGAAATAGAAAGACCATATCTTATAATGTCAGGTAATGTATTTGTCTTTATAGAAGAAGTCTCTGGAATCAAACGATGGACAGATGGTATTACATGGTCACCCTCGAGAATATCAGGAAAATTTCTTCTTTATAAAGAATTGGATAGAGGTTTTACAAATCGTCCGATATACTCAAAGACGACGGTGTCAAATTTACCTTCTATAGGAGCAAATCCAATGCAGTCACAAATAGCAAATAACGATCATATCTATCATTATCCATCTCAAAGTTTTGGGAGTCAATATTCAAAGTTCACTGGATTTGTTAAGAAAACAATATCAATGAAATTCAGCACTGACGAAAATAAAAGCGTTCAAAATTTCCATATAGTGTCATATTATTTAGAAGATGACGTTAATTATCAGAGGCTACAAAGGCCGTCCGAGTCATTATTCTTTGCAGATGTAAAACCCACCCCAAAGTTAATTGAAGCATTGGACCACAGCACTTTAGGAGGCGGAAAAACTAATAGTTCAAAATCTATATCTTCTTCAATGGCATCTTCATCCTCATCCTCATCCTCCTTGATGGAAAGTACAAGGGGTTCAGATGATTTAATAAATAATATTCATATGAGTAACCCATCATTACGCGAGAGTGATAACGGTAATAATGGATATCCTGCAATGTATGCAAAACAGCCAGCTATGTGGAATTCAAGCAACCTCGCCCAATTACACCAGCAGCAAAATATAGCAGGATATAACAGCGGCATTGCTACTAATATACCGAATTCATTAAATGCGTTTGCAAGTCCAGCACCATCGACTGGTTTAAGATCAAATCTTCAGGCAAATGTAATTCCTAACGTCACTTCAGTTTATGCTACAAATGCATATGGACAACCCCAACAACAAGGTGCAATATTGTCAAATAACCAATATTCGATGTATTACGGGGGCCAAACATCAAATAATAATTATGTGCAAAAATTTCCTATGGCTATGAATAACAGTGATGAATTTAGCAATGTTAATAGAAACAAATCAGAGACATTTTTATTCAATCAACCACCCCAAACTAACTTTTTACCAATGGATCACAATGCATCTGGCATGCCATTGAATGTTTCTGCGGTAAGAGTCAATACGAGCAATGGTCAAATGTTTCCTGTTAATCCGTACCCTTACTATAATCAAAATGATAGAGTATATAATTCTAATAACAATAACACTAGCACAAGGACAAATCTTCCAAGCGTCCAGGTACAAACATATCCAGTCGATATGCAAACTGCAGATGGTACAGACTATAATAAAATGAATTTGAAGAGATTATCGACTGTAGGAACTAATAATGGTCTTATATCTCCACCATCGTCATCCTCAATCGCAGTTCAACGGGATCCGTCATCAGTAGATATCAACTCACAACATGGGATGTCATCAAATGTCTACTACTCATATTCTCAGCAGCAACAGCAACAGCAACAGCAACAGCAGCAGCAGCAGCAACAACATCAACATCAACATCAACAAGAACAAAGACAACTTCCACAATCATTTATTCCTCCTTCACAATCAATAATTCAAAATCCGCATTCAAATGATTCTAGTGTACCTTCTCTTGATGTGAACGATAGTGGTGTTGCAAAATCTAGCGGTGGGAATAATGTCAAAAAAGAAGGTTAGGCTATGGTATTTTTCATTAAGCAATACATAGCGAAGGAGGTAGATAGTATGTCTGTAACCGTGTACGTCGATAAGTGTATGCTTTCATGATTACAACTGAATTGTCGCCATCAAATAAATAACATAATAGTACATTAAAGATATGACAGAGAAGATATTGTTCCAAGAATTTTCTATTTTTTTTAAAACCTCAATCGGTATATAAATGCCACCTGTAATAATAACAATAATAATAATAATAATATTGAAGGCTTTAGAAGGAAGTTAGGAGGTTTTCGATATTTGTATGAGAGTGTAATTAAAGGATATATAGTATATTAAAATCATTGCATCACTTTTTAGTTTTGTTTGTTTAAATTAATGAAAGTGTTTACCCTTTTTTTATGTATAGTTGGGATAACTTCACATTATCTTCAGGAAAAACAATGAAATTAGCTACAAGATTAAATCAAAAGGAAAAAAGTATTCCCATTACAGCTTAATTGACAAAGTATACAGCACTCATAATCATCTGCTAACTTGCTGCCTCCCATCTGCTGTTTACAGTTATATATTATTTCATCCACTATCAAAACTAACATAAATCAAGATTTTGCCATTGTTTTTCTCGCTCCCTGACTTCTCCGTCCCGCATCTTCATTGGTTTCGTTAAGGAAATAAAATAGACGGGTTTCCTTGTTATCAAAGCATAATCAATCATCTATATTTTATTTCATCAAATGATCACACCTGATCCGTGAAAATAACCGTCGAAGCTCAGTTACAATCTTTTGTCAAATATCTAGTGTCAACCTTATCGTAGTGTGAGATCTCTTCCAATTTACTCTCATCTGTACAAAAAATACTATGACGTTATGTCTAGTACTGACGAATTGACTAAAAAAGAAAGTGATTCATATTCCAATAAACATGATGAGAAGAAAGAATTTTTGTTTCAAGAAACGTTAATATTATCTTCAACTGATAAGAATAATATCCTCGATTCCATCGATCCAATACAGCATGATAATTTATCTTGCACTCAGCTTCCCATTGAAACAGATAGTCATAAATCAAATTTGGTTTCATCTAAAAATATAAAACGTGCTGTAGCGGCATTAACATCTAACCCAAAGTTATCAGTTCATAATCAAACTACTTCTAATAATGAAATGACAAAACTTCATATTCCAATAAATGACACATCGTTGACTGCATTATCCGGCGCATTAGCAGGGTTCATATCAGGCATATTGGTGTGTCCATTGGACGTGACAAAGACAAGATTACAAGCACAAGGTTTACAATCTAGTGAAAACCCTTATTATAGAGGTGTCGTGGGTACAATGTCAACCATTGTACGAGATGAAGGTGTTAGAGGTTTATACAAAGGTTTAGTACCTATAGTTCTAGGATATTTCCCGACCTGGACAATCTATTTTTCAGTTTATGAATTCTCAAAGAAATTTTATCCAGTTTTATTTCCAGAATGGGATTTTGTATCACATTCATGTTCAGCGATCACTGCAGGTGCTGTATCAACTACTATAACAAATCCAATATGGGTTGTAAAAACAAGATTAATGTTACAGACCAATTTAGGAGAGACACCAACTCATTATAAAGGTACATTAGATGCATTTAAAAAAATCATTTCACAAGAGGGTGTAAGAGCACTATATACTGGTTTGATACCTTCCTTATTAGGTTTATTTCATGTTGCAATTCATTTTCCTGTCTATGAGAAACTTAAGGTAAAATTTCATTGTTATAGAACAAGTTATAATCCTAATGGAGGGAAAGAGATTTCAATAAATATCAGTAGCCTAATTATGGCATCATCTATTTCTAAGATGATAGCGTCACTAATAACATACCCACACGAGATATTAAGAACAAGAATGCAGCTGAAATCGAATCTTCCATCACGAATACAACACAAGTTAATTCCAATGATAAAAAATACTTATTTAAATGAAGGTTTTAGAGGTTTTTATTCAGGCTTCACAGCAAATCTATTCAGAACAGTACCTGCATCTGCTATAACATTAGTATCATTTGAATATTTTAGAAATCACTTGACTAAATTATACGAAAGATAGAATTACATGTGTTTTTACAAGAATTTATTTTTTTGTCACGCACCAAAACACCTTATACCAACCACTAGTATATAGTCCTTTCCTTCTCACATTTTATATTCATATTAAATATACCATAACATAAAACATTTGATTTTATCCTATTATATCCCCTCAGAAGCCGTATATAATCAAAGAAACCAGTTAAGTATCGTTGTATATTGACAAATGTTGCAATATTCAGGATTTTTCAAGGGTGCGTTATTGCTCACCTGAAAAAAATAGCGGAAATTGTAACCCTCTATACAAAAACTGCTAGGAAAGGCGTTTTAGACTTATGAGTAAAACTAATCACCAAAGGAATACATCTGAAAAGGTATAAATATAATACTGCGAAGATTCATCTATTATTTGGAACACTCTTTTTTTAAGGAACGCTAACATATACCACGCCAACGATATATTATGCCAAATTTCTCCTCAAGGTTGATTCTTTCGCTGGTCGTTTCCTATTTGTTCTTATCCTTTACAAAAGCAGACTCGGACGAAGTGAAAGATGATCAGTTTCCACAGCCACTAAAATCGTCTAATTTTAAGTCAGAACTAGCTAAAGGGTTACATGTTATTGATTTTTATAGTCCTCATTGTGGCCACTGTACCAAACTGGCTCCTATTTGGAGAAAAACGTGGGAAAAATTCCATCAAGAGGGTAAAAAATTGAATATAACTTTTTCACAGGTTGATTGTATTGCTGATGGGGATCTATGTTTGGCTGAAAATATTGAGCACTGGCCAACGATTAGGTTATATGGCCCAAATGGTGCTATTAAAAATTATGAGGGAGATAGAAAACTGGAAAATTTTATAGAATTTGCAAGAAAGGAAGCTACAGATGATAAAAACCTAGAGTCCATCAATATTATATCTCGTAGTAAAGAATTAACGGATACAGAATTTATTGAATTTATTGCAGGCGAAAGTAAAGATCCTTATTTAGTATCATTTTGGCCAACAAAAGATATGAAGAGTACCGATGATAAAGTAGAGATCATTGACTGTGCACAATGTACGCCATTTCAGAGAACTTGGAGAATTTTGTCTAACAAATTAATTCCTTCTGAAGTACGTACAGGACATATCAATTGTCTAAAATATGATGTGTTGTGTAAGGAGTTGGGCTTTACGAACCTAATAAAGTTTGATAATGACGAGGATGAGAGAACACCGAGGGTTGCATTAATTCTACCAAATAAGGTCTCTAATAATCTTTTTATTTTTGACGAAGGTGGTTTCTCAACGGACGTTTCCCCATATGATGATTTCACAGAAAGAATTATTTTCAATAGTCGAGCACCTGATATATCGCCTTCTGAACTTGAAGATATTATTAAGAAAGATTTAGACATGCATAGATATCGTGGATCGTATGTAAAGGACCAGAAAATCCATGTTGTATTTTCATATGATCCCAAGACAGTTGTGCCGGAAGATTTTGACATATTAGAGCATCTTATTGAACCATTAGCTAAAATGCCTAATGTCTATCTTCATAGCTCGAATCTTTCGCTAATAGATGTTACAAGACATGGATACGAAATAATGTATAAATCTATCAATTATAATAGCAGCGAACCAGAAAAGACTATAGATGAAAACTATTTTGCCCTTAATACAATTACTCAATTCCCTACATTTTTTCTATTCAAGGATGGTGATAAAATTTCTCACGTGTTCCCAGGATACTCCACCACTGAGATGAGGAATAAAGATAGAATATTATCATGGATTAGTTCACAATCCAAACCCCTCCTATCGGAAGTAACGCAGTCCAATTTCAAGAATCTGATGAACTTCCGTCCTGATATCTTTAATATGATGGTTATGTTGGCTATAGATTCCAAGGATGCTGACTCAACTAACAAATATTTCAAGGATTTAAATGTTGCTGCATACGATTACGATGATAAAAGGATGCATAAAATGTATCAAGATGTTGCCAATGTTAGAGAACTTAAAAAAGATTATATAAAGAAGTTAAAAGAAAAGGGTTCAGATGTGGAGAAAATAGTTGAGGCAATGCGTCGGCAAGTTCCTCATCACGATAACTTGAGACTACAGCTTGCGTATACCGATTTATCAGATGTGGAAGAGGCATTACAGTGGCTAGGTGCAAATACTATTGAGGGCGAAGTAAAGCCAGGTGACATCATTGTTTTTGATAAAACCAAAAACCAACTTTATCGATTTGATATATTTGGCAATCCTCTCAACGTAGCATCACCATATGTTTTAAGAGAAACACTTTTGACAATTGCTATCCCTGATAAATCAGAATATTCAAGGCCAGAATTTGTTGCTTTGAAAAAGTTCACTTTTAGCATATTGCCATCTATGGACTTTGTCGAACATCCAAACATATTCTTAGTACTCATAATAATGATATTCATTCTTGTTTTATTCAGGCGCAAATTTTTATTCAGGAAAATGAAAGCATTACTGAATAACAACAAGTCAAAAAGTGGTTCATTCGGTTTGTTAGATAAGACAGAAAAAGACGGTTTTCAAGACTGAAGTCACAGAGTTTATAATCAATCATCTGATCAAGATTTTTAAAAGAACATGTGCGAACTACTTTCAATATTGAACTTCTTCTGTATGTTCGCCTTTGTATTTTTTCATTTTATTAAAACCGTTTTTTATAAATTATATCAAATGTTCTTTCTTTATATATCAAATAATAACAATGTTTCGGATATTATACAGTTCTATTAGGCTGTGACATGGGACATGTAAGTTATCTAAGCAGCGATTGCCAATATTCATCATGTGATCCACACCCAAAAGAATAGAACGCCTACAACGAAAAAGATAATGAGCCATGTTTTAATGCTGATTGTGGACCTCTTTGCCATACTCATCATATCTTCAAAAGTATTTTTAAGTTTTAGACCTGTATTCTCAAATGTTGAACCTAAATCACCAAGATTCTTATTACCACTTCTTATCTCGTCTCCCATCCTCAAAGTCAATGATTTCAGTGCTTGAATTTTCTGATTCATTTGACCCATTTGCTCACTACTCTGAGATTCCAATTGTGCTAAGGTACTCTGAGAATAATCAAACTTTTCCTTACTACTATATGGTGACGTTAAGTCATTATGTTTAGTCTTATTGTCCGGTACAGAACCAAACAATTGCGTCCTTGCATTTTCTCGTTGATATAAACTACTCTCTGTATATCTGAAGCATAAGTAATCATGTTAGTAAAAAAAAAATGGATTAGTCATTTATGAATTAATCTGTGGTTAGCATACCTTGAACTCATAATATGTTAAATATCCCTTAGTGATAGTTATACTATGTTAAGTACATTACTTTAAGTTTGCTTTATTTTTAATTTGAAATCCCGCTAAACGAAATTTTATGGCTATCAATACCAATTTTTTCATATGGGAAAAATCTATGTATAGAGATTCAATGAATGTTTTCCAGAATGAAGAAAATCTAATAATGAGGATATCAATTGCGCTTTTGCTACACCTAGTTATGAAAAAGGCCCATTCGACAAGCATTTGAGTAATACATTACTGTTACTCACATAATCACATCCAAATGATACTATGTACCAAGTGAAATCGTTATATACGTTCATCAGACATCTCAAATAACCTTGAACATTTACCTAAGCAGACTCCACTAATTTGCAGTCGCGTTGTCGGTGGTAGTGAACAAGTGTGAGAGTAGGCATCGAAAATAGACAGAGTGAAGTTAGCTACATTAAGTCCACCTTAAGGCAAGTCTCTTCAAAACTAGCAGGAAAGTAACGTCTGTGAGCTAAAGATAACATACTAAATTGATACTATGTCTGCTGGTGGAATTGATTTAAGCAATCTAGATACAAAAGATCTCGCTGAGGTTATGAAAATGTTACAAAAAGGTGAAGAGACTGCTAACTCTATGGAAAAAAAGTTAGATAGTGTTGAGAGGGAACTGAACCAGTTACTTGCACAAGTTGAAAAGATTGAAAAAAAAGAGGTTGATAATAAAGAAGAAACCCCTAAATGATTATTTTGCTGACGCATATGAGTATTCGTGTGCCTCTATATACTATTTATATAGCCTATCTGAGATAAAAATATTGACTAATTACCTAATTACAAACAATTCTTCATCTTTGTCTTCAACAAATGGGTTTGGACCCCTTCTGGGGTTGATCATGTACTTATCAGGATCAACATCTAATGTAACTTTTACTTGTTTACCATTTCCTATCCACCATTTTTTTAAGTCTGAACTTGGAGGCGGTAGCTTTTTACCTTTATTTAGCGATTTTGAAGTGGTTGGCATTGACCTTATTGGAACAATATCATCTTCATCAATACTGTCTGCAAATACATTTTTACCTTTGAAAAATGCTGATCTTTCTTCGATAGTCAATGATGCCAATTTCTTTGTAATGTTATTGTATATTTGTGAAAAAAGTGCAGACTTCTTATTTTCATCTACAACGTTGATCCGAGCTTCAAATGTTGCATATACCGGCCTGTGATCAGAAAAAAGTATATTCTCTGCACAAGAATATCGTAATTGTTTCAATATTTCACCTTTACTCAAAATACGATCAGTCCAGGCTGGAATTCTCATCTTCTCGCTTGTATCATACGTCTTTGTACCGGGATCAAACTTGTAAGTAGGTGGAAATTCTATAGGCATTTCATGAAAATAGGGAAATGATTCACCAGATATCATTTGCTGGTTTAACTGATCCTTCTGAAACAACTTGGGATACTCTTTTAGGCTAATCAGCCTCCGGACTTCATCATTTGACATTAAAATTCTATAATTGAAGTCTCCCATCCATATAACTGCGTCATGATCTTTGATTCTCTGTCCTCGTGCAAACCTTATGTTTTTAAAAATTGTTTTGTAATCATTGTGACGTTGTTCCACATTTTCCAAACCGGCTGCAAGATGTGAAGCTATAATACAAAAGCTCGTTGCGCTGTATTTGAAGCTGATTGCGACAGCACCCTTATTCGACGCCATACCACCAAATCCTGTCTTCTTTACATCTCCTTCAATATATTTCACCTTCGAGTAATCTGCCTCTTGTACAAAAAACATCAATAATACCCCACCTAATTGGTTGCTCCATACCCTGGTGAATTTTTTGTCACCTTTTTTGTTGATCAAAGCTAGCACCTTTTTTTCCCAATACTGTTTTACGTACGGATCAGTCGATAGCATGTGTCCGGGAGTCAACCCAATAACTTCCTCGAAACCTATTATGTATGCATCCGCCATTCCCTGAAGTCCAGAATCGTCTGGACAAAGCCATTCATCTAATGGATCTGAAGAGACTTTCCCACTAATATTGAAAGTTCCACAAAATATTGTTATATTTCTTTCATACGTAAAATTCGCTTTCATCTGCTTCAGGTAATGAGATATATAGAAATGCAGAGGATCATAAAGTTTCACCTTCGATTCAAACAATTTAGTATACACCTTAATGTATTTACTAGGATTTTTGGAGTTTTTGGAATATATTCTATCTAACCAATAAGAGTTATCTGACCATAGCTTGTCATGAGCCTCAATAAATGATGTCGTAAGCTCAAATTCAGCCAATTCCTTAGTTGCTAACTCAATAATGTCTTTACTAATGATTTTCTCGACTAGGACTTGTTTTTCAACAGATTCAAAAGCACTGACTCTCAAGACACCAGTTTGCTTACCGAAGTATATGCCCCGTGAGATATCGTATGCAAATGCACCAAATTCAAAAATATCTTGCTTCAGTAAATATAAAAGTTTATGAGGCGTCTTCGATAGCAGACTCGAACTACATGCTAAATTTGTTATCTTCAAACCCTTATTATCAGCACATTGCTTATATACCTGCGCTAAAAGCTCTTGCGTTTCACTTCTTGGTTTAATTAAATTCACTATACTGACAACGCCATACTTAGCTTCCAGGCTTTCAAAATGCCTGTCAAATGCAGCCTGCGTGTGTGAAGAATCTTTTGTCACTTTAACTTTCCGGCCGTACAATATCTGATTATCGACTGTATCCCAAAACAATGGTATATTAGCACTAATTTGTGTGTACGAGAATATAAACTTAGAAGTGGTGACCACAATTTCTGTCTCGACAAAATTCGAAACCTTGCCATCGTCATTAATTCCATTATTATCAAGAGAATATTGCTTATTTTCAGTTGAAATTCTCGATATAATTGTTACCGATGATGTATTAGTAGCATCCTCTATTAATGTTGTCCTACAAAATCCCCTAATAACAAATGTAAGAAATAATGATGTATCGAATGCTTGTTTATCTTTTAGTGGTAATCTATTTCGCCAGGTTTTTATCTCACTCGTCAACGAAGAGTTCCATACAAACGTTAAATCCTGATTATCAATTGTGTATTCCAAATTGTGAACCAATCCATGATTTTTGACAATATTCGATATATCGAAATCTTTTGAAAAGAAAAATGATCCATCTCCAAACAGTTTTTTCAGAGAGCCGCATGGATGCTCATGTATTAACTTATCATAATTCTGTTCTGACCTCTCAACGAATAAGGAATCATAAATGTTACCATCCAAACTGTAAAAATCAACATCTAAAATTTTATAAACGCTCTCTGAAGGTACTACACGGGTGTTACTTAATGTCCATCTGGGGAAGCCAACATTTTGCACACCTGAGATTACTCCAATGTATATGCCTCCATTTATTGTAACAACCCCTAATAAACCACTGAAAATGCATGATTTGATCTGGAAATACTTCCCTTCCTCATGCAATTCTTCTTCTGATATAGTCTTGATTATAACAGTGGGTGTCTTGGAATATTGTTGGAATTGATGCCCAGGCACAGAATTATATCTTTGGAAAGAGAGATTGTAACCATTTGAAGAGAGTACAACTGTACGGGGGTTCCTCCCTATAAATAGACCCAGTTCCAACATGCAATCCTACTACTTATCCCTCCCATTTTGTAAATATTGACCAAGTTTCAATATAGATTAAATTTACTTGTTACTATTATTTGCTATAGTAATTGTTGTGGAGAGTTTCCGTTTCCAATGACAGATTTATTTGAAAATCATCACAAAACTAAGATTTACCTATATCTTTATCATGTGACTATATATTAGTTTTCTAAAAGTTTTATTCTTATTTTGGTTTTCCTATTTGTGTGCGCTTACCGAACAAATAAATAAACATATAAGTTTAATATTTGTGGAAGTTTACTGCCTTGTAAAGCTTCTGGGTAAACAAACTACAAGCCAAAATAATGGTCCAGCTTCAGTCTTTTGGTAGAAAGGCTGACGAAATGAACTTTGGAAAATAGGAAGCCTACTCTCTTTAAATCAGGCATTAAACTGATAAAGTCAGCATGTATTTAAAAAAAAAAAAAAAAAGGTGAACATTTAGACAATAAGATAAGTTTTTTAGTTGTAGGGCCAAGATACCAATCAATAGTTAAACAAAAACCATCTTTGTCATCATCATCGAATATTCTATTTTGAAGTCATTGCAAACAACCTTAAATAAGTTATATAACAGTCATATATATGCTATTTCGCTGTCTGTATACATGTTGATAGTCTCCTGAACAAGATAATATAGGTTCTTCAGAATATGATTAAGCTAATGATCTTATTGAATTTTTTTCAAAAAGGCACACATTTTCAGTTAGTACAATGCAGTAAATGTCATATTGACAATATATGGCATTTAATTTTAAAATTTCGCACCCTGTAAAAACACAGCACATTATTGGATATAGAGGCATGATAATGATGCCTTAGGTGACAACACTCTAATTTGATATCCCACTTATTGCCGCACCTTGAACTTACTCGAAGCTAAATGTAGTCCGACTATATTTCTAAACCTAGGTCTTGAAGAATATTTTCGATTATACGCATGTCTTGTTGGTAACTTAGAAGACCAATACTTCGAAGAAACTCCTGATCATTTTCCATTTCTTTTAGAAGGCCAAGATCATCAAAATCTAAGGAATATTTTTCAAGTAAGTAAAACCTAATATCGGCTACAAGCTCTATTGTATCAGTTTCTTGACGTTTTGATATTCTTTTTGAACTTTTAAGAATTGCCTTCATTAGTTCCCTGCTTTTGCGAAGTTCTTCAAGGTTATCTGCAATATATTTTGCGGCAAAGTTTTCTAACCTTTCAACGTTAGTTTCCCAAGCAAGATAAAGGATCTCAAACACTGAAGTATGAATGAAAACTTCAGGGGACTGGGTGATGACTGCAGCGGCCATCTTTTTTAATCTCTCCGCCATTATAAAATCGGCCATTTTAAGGACTTCAATGCAGTACTGCCAGGGTATATCAGACATATCGTAATATAAGTATCCGATGACTATTTCCGCTACAGCATACTGACACTGAGGTAACGCCAAACACAAAATATCTTGCTCATCAACAGACATTTCTTTCTTTTTCTGCGCCATAAATGATGTCTTTTCCTGAAATGAGTCCATGAACATAGTCTTGAAATAATCGGCTCTTACCATCATTGCCAGATGACATGGATAAGCTCTATAATTACCCAACTCATTTTTTATAATAAGGAACAGATCTGGAAGAAATGGAACGTCGCCCGAACGAAGCCATTCAGGACACTCAAGTGGATAGTTTTGTCCTATATCGATAGCAGCGTCAATTATATCATTCAAAACAAATTGTTTCAATTGTTTCCTCGCTATTTCAGTAAATTTATACTGATAATCAATCATCAAGGACGACTTTTCAGTTGGATCAGCTGTATGTTTACCTTTCTGTAAAAATTCTGCCAGTGTTGGCGGACCAAAGGTAGTTGCTAGCTTTATTAGTGTATCATATTCTAAAGGTTGTATCTCATGCAGCACTGGTATCAAGTATATGAATTTTAAGAATTTTAAAACTGTTTCTTTGGAAATTTCCTGAAAGTGACTAATATCCGCTGAAAATTTACATGTATGCAGGTGCCTGTGAAATGTCTCACTCCTAGCTGACAACATAAATCTATGCGCCTTCAGATAAGAGCCATCCCTGACAGCAATAGCAATGTCGGTAGTTTGGAATTCATCCTCTAAGAAGAGCGAAGAAATGTGGGTAGCAAATGGTTGATTCATATCGACCGCTTTTGAAATGTCATAACTTAGTAAGATGTCTCTTATTGAGTCTGTCAGAGCGCCATAAATACAACGTGCTCCCTCATGCCTATCTCTATCACATATCGCACCTCTATGGAGAAGGAGTTCGACGACATCTTTGTGACCGCATAAACTAGCAAGGAAGAGAGGAGAATTATCGAATTCATCTACCTGGTTTAAACTAACGCCAGTAGATATAAGTCTATCAGCATTTTCTACGTCGCCAATACGGCAAGCGTAGCACAGTTCTTTAAAATTCTTCCGCATTTTTGATTTGAAATAAGATAGTATTAGCAACTGATTCGAACTATACAATATAGCTCTATGGGAAATAAGGAGAGCAATATCTTTCTATTTGTTTATATAAACCAGCATTAACTCGATATAATTCAGTCTCTTATATATGCTAGTTTTATACAAAAGATTAAAGTTAACTATTTTTCATAATTTTTCATAATTTTTCACAGTAGAATCATGTTCAATATGCTTAGTCATTTATCAGAAAATGTTTGGGTGTACCTTATAATGCTTATGCAGTTTTATGTAGATATAATCATGTAATCGCCTGGCACTTATGCTTAATTAGGTTAATTCTAATACTATAAATGATTTATAGCTACCTGGATACAAAAACCTCATCTATATTAATACCAACCGATTTATCATTAAAACTTTCCTATCTTGAAATGTGCAAAGATGTTATGTAAATGTAGAATTTCGTGCAAGCTGAATGCCATCTATACAATAATTGATGGGATGGTTATAATACTACACTTAAATGATCCTCAGTTGTAAGATATCGTAGGAACCCAAGAGAGACTGCCTTCTAACTGCTGGTTGCTTGTTAAAGTCAAAGATCAAACAAACTCCAAGGCCTATTTTAGCATATAGAATTATAATTGCCTCCACATTTGGCACTTTGGGCTTCTCTTTATTAAAGCTAAAAGTTCGTAGTCTCGAAATGACTTCAGTTCTTACAATGATTTGAAAACAAAAATTAGATAAATTTAGAGAAACAATCATCATTGGATTTCTTTTCGGTACGCATGGTGCGTACTTTGCCATTGTTGTTTCCGCTTGCCTCATATCTATTGTAAGAAGGAACGTTTGTTCTCTTAATGGCCACTCTCATCTGCTTTCCAGATAAAATTGACCTATCTAATTTTAGTGCCTCATTCCTTTCCTTAGTGGACTCAAATTCTATATACCCGTGACCCATGAGCGTAGAAGGATGCTTATCACTCATTATTGTTATCCTTTTGATCAAACCACAATCTTTGAAATGTTCCTCTAGTTCTCCAGGAGTTATATCCACCGGTACATTTGCAATGAATACAGACCTTGAATCTGCATCTATTTGTTCAGTTCTTTTGTCAACCTCAGTTATCTTCTCTGGAATGCATAAGCTGCTCGTATTTTCACATATCCCATCATGTAAGGGATTATTTTGAGTTTCTGCATGAAATTTATGTGCCATGTATAGTTGAAAAAAGCGTTTCTCTTTAAGGTCAATTAGTTTGTAGACAATTTACTGCGTAAATTTTGTTACTATATGGGTTTAAATTATATAAATGGTATAAAATCATTTTCGCTCACAAAAAAAAATATAATATATTCAAAGAGCCGGACGTCTATTGTGATTTAAAAAAATATAAGTTATCTGTTTAGCCAGTCTTGTATAAATATAAGCCAACCAGATTCATTTCTTATGGTCTTGTAATAGTTATGAGTGTCATAAACTGTTGAAGTTAAAAAAAAACCTTTGACACGTCCCACTCAGCTAGTGAAATAACTAATGGTGAGAGGACTAATCTAAATGTATATTGTGAGATACACTTAATGGTGACAAAGCTTTATTTCAAGTGATTCTGGATTAGGTTTTTGCATCTTTCTAATGTATTCCGTTGCTTAATTCTCGTGTTAATGTGTAAGACAGGAAATGTCATTAAAAAAAGTGCAATGGTAGACTACAGACTACATTAAATTAAAATTCCAAATATTTTCAGAATTAATTGGATACGAAATCAACAACTTCTAGCGATTTGCAGAATGCAGACACCTTGGGCGCCACATATTATCAAGTGTCGTCAGAAGCAATACAGGTGAACCTCCACATAGGATTTAGCAGGTGGAATTGTAGGTATTGATATGAAAAAAATGTACAACCTCTCTATTATCTTATTAAATATTGTTATTTTTCTAGAACTTGAAAAGTAACAAGTATATAATCTAACTATATATGTATTTATATTTATATATATATAGTGCTTACATCTTATTGAGATGTCTGGGTGTAGATTTGGAAAAATTTTCAAATCAAAGATGTGATGAGCTCATCGCAGCAATAATACGTTTTACGAACGTGGATAATTGCAATTGCAGCTAATTTATCTGGCAAGGATTCAACCAATACTGGTTTAAAGTTATCTAAGTGCAAACAAAGTATAGCAAGACAATCAAAGAAGAAATACAATGGCATCAGTAAGAAAAAGAAAGATGAAGAGATCTTCCGTGGGGAAGAGCACCAGAAGAGTCAAAGATAAGCAAAGAAAGATAAATATCAAATCTAACCCCATTATTGAAGCAAACTGGGACTATTCGCTGACATTGGCTCAAAATTATAAGAAACTGGGTCTTAGAGCTAAGTTGCAAACTCCAGCCGGTGGTGAGGAAGCTGATCTTAGTAAAGTTGTCAGAAAAGTACCATTAGCTAGGGAAAGTAGTGATGAGGATGAAGAGGGTGAGGATAAAGAATCTGAATTAGAGGCTAAGACTCCCCAATCGGAAGAAGATTTTGATGAAAATAATATTCCAGAAGGTGAAGCCAGAATACAACGTGATGCGGATGGTAATGTCACAAAAATTATTTATGGGAAAAAGAAGAATTTTGATATCGATCAAGACGTGGATGTTTTGAGAAAAAAAGTTGAAGAAGAAGAGGAAGGTTCCAAAACTGAAGTGGTCAAAGAGTTGGAACGTTACGCATCTCGTCCACTAGTCAAGAAAGAAAGAGTTCAGAGTCAACGAGAGGAAGAGTGGCTAGAAAGATTATACAAGAAGCATGGTAACAATTATAGAAAGATGTTTTTTGACAAGAAATTAAATATTTATCAACAATCTGAAGGTGATCTAAGGAAAAGAATGGCAAAGTGGAAGAAAGTGCATAATATTGAAGATTAATCAAATTTGTAATTATAGTTTAATATCTGTATTCAATATTAATATCTGTATAGTATTATAAATCATCGATGAAGTAGAGAGAAAGCAGAAAGAAATCTGTATAAAAAAAGTTAACATTTTCTTTAAGGGTCTATATATAAAATCTTCTTATCAACATAATAGCGATTAGTTGGCTTCAACAAAGGCTCTGTATGTAGTAAAATCTTTATCATTGGTTTGAATATCAACTGGAGTATTTGGAGCAATAAAGAAAACGAAGCCAGGCTCAGCCTTTAATGTGACACCATCTGCGATGATCTCACCTGTAGCTCTGGTGGTAATCAAAATACTTGGACCATCGACACCGTCAAAATGTCTAGTACCAGTAGAGCTTTTGAAAGTTGTTTCCAAAACGGCAAATTCTTCAATTGGAGGGTTATAAAGAACAGATTCACCATTACCAGAAGATCTTGGGAATTGCTCGGCCTTCATCTTTTGATCATCAACGGAACCATAACTGTAAGTTAACATTTGAACTAAGTTTTTAACATCCTTAAATTTTGGAGTGAAACCAGCCCTAACGACGTTATCAGAGGCAGCCATACATTCCATGATATCACCACTGATATAAGCGTGAGGGTCTTTAGCTCTTAAGAAAATGGCTTCACCTGCTTTTAGTCTACAGTGATTTAATAATAAACCACCACAGAAGAGACCTATATCATCCGGAAATTGTTTGTTCAGTCTAATCAATAGATCTGGTAAATCAGTCTTGTTGAAATCAGAAGGATTGTTGTGTGCTCTTTCAATCAAAGCACGAGAGCTTCTGACAATAACGTCTTCTGGAGCATTCATGACCTTACTAAAGACAGCTTGTAATAATTTTCTGTTTTCGACATCCTCTTCAGAACCATCTTTAGCTTCTACTTTAATGCCATTAATGAACTTATCAGCAACTTCTTCACCAACGATGGATCTGAATTCTGGTATACGCTTCAATTCATCAGCGATTTCGTTTAATGGCTTGAAACCACAGAAACCTTCAAAATCTGTGACAGCAATGGCCATTTCTGGTTTGTGGTTGCCATCTGGGTAATTCTTTGGATCTTGGCTATGTAAAATTTTTCCCAGAGCTTTATCTGGATGGGCTTGAATAGATAAAACTTTTTCAATAGATAAAACTTTGAATAAGAATGGGATTTCGTTTTTTGAATGGAATTTGTTAATAACGTCCTTACCTAGCATATGTTCAGGATCCTTAGCAATAATATCGTTCAGTAATTCTTTGTTGTCGTGGTTTTTGGATGGAGCCTTGGAATGGGTACCCATCCATAACTCAGCATATGGTTTTGTTTCTTCAATCTTAATGGATGGGTCGGAATGAGCGGCAAATTGAGCAACTGCTGACTTAGAGCCTATTTTACCCCAATCATACTGTTGGTAGGCAGCATCTAATCTAAATAACTTGGTACTCATGGCTGATTTTACTCTTAAATGATGTATTTTCTATTATTTTTCAAATACGAAAGGGAATTGCTAGAATGTGTAAAAAAATAGGTAAGGGATACGACCTATATACAGAGAAGTTTCTATTATATATATTGTGTATAGAGACTACGCCAGAAAGATATGTCGATGGATTAGATATTGCAGGTAGTGCGTTAATGTCAATGGTTCACGATAATTAGAAAATTTTGTTCACAATACCGAACACGACGCAGAGAGGTGGGTGGTATCGTACTTTGTTGATGGTAAGAAAGCTTAGTGTGAAAACAGCGCGAACACGTTACGTGTAGGAAGGAAAGCAAGACCGCAGCGACGTGTCGGATGCAAGCCCTCCGTTATCCTTAACAAACCCTGGTAGCAAATCTCCTGATGTAGAGGAGAAGGTAGTGAAAAACTTCGAACACGAAGCCAACCTATATTACAGCAAGGTATGTTGGCTTTGATTTCCTGCCCTTCACTAGATGCTACTTCAACAAGAACAACCCATTCCGACATTCTGCCCATGGATATCGATTTCTTTGATGTTCCTATAAAGTTAATATCACAAAGTTTCTCCATTTGTATTCGTCCTCATTAGGATTATACGCTTTGGTACTCTATTTATTTGAGAAGAGCAAGGGCAGTAAAACAAAAATACGCTCCATTTACATCGAGAAACGCAGTTATATAATGAGCAAAATGCTTAATCTATACTTTATACTTCACTCAAAGACTAATTGCGAAGATATGAGGCATCTCACACATAGTTGGAACACAATTTATTAAATGTACAAGTAGATTTCACTGCCTCAACATATACGAATATGTAAATATGTATGATTGATATTACTATATGACGTCTTCCAAAAAAACCAATAACCTTGTGAACAGTTACAGCTACTAGAAATTGAATGACGAACACTTGATCACCTCGGTGTGTAGCCTAGAGAAGTTCAACTTGGTTTATCATCTCTCATTGTCCTAATATTTCATTTCAGGGGGTACAATTAGGAAATATGTATGGTCAATTGGCAAAACATAAAACTGTTAGAGTTTTATTTAATCACTTGAGGCATAGTTACGAAAAATAAAATAGGCATAGACGGATATAAACAGCATTGATGGAAAAAAATTCGATAAAAATTGTTTAGTTAAGTAAATCTTTTGTTATATTAAAGTTATTTGTATTTATACCTGCTTTATTGGTACCTGCTAATCTGTGAGCCTCCCTACTTTGTTAATCTATTTGGTTCTCTGTGTTAACCAAAGATAATATGTTGGCATCCCGTTATTAATACTTGATATGGAACAATATACATGAAACCTAACGGTTTTCTTACTTTGTGTTTAAACAGATTGCAGTTCGTGACATCTCAGAAGAACGATGTAAGAAAAAAATTTATATAATAAAGGGAAAACTTTATTTAAATTCTTAAGATGAGAATGTAATAACTCTGACCATAATAGGATTGATGCTCTGAATGATTAAAAACAGAATCAAAATTTTAGATGCATAAACAATGCCTTTTTTTATGTTAAGAGATGAGCTTCCAAAACATTAAGAAGCCTCAATTCTTTTTTTTTTAGTGTTTTCTTTCAATATTTGTTGAGAGATACTAAAGGGCAGGCTAAAACTTCAGAGATTAAACTTCATAATAAACGTTTGTTGAAGACATTTTTGAGACTGTACATTTTATCAGCGTATCTTACGGAAAGATAAGTAAAAGAAATACGTACCGATTGCAGCAAGTTGAGGTTGTTGTTCTTATTCTTTATAATTTAGCTGAAATATTGATAGAAAATTCTTCCAATCATGTAAAATATAAACTATAAATAAATATAAATTAAAATAAGCATTTATGTTTTGAGAACTAAAAAAAGACCATTTGACTTAGTAGACTATTCAGAAACCTTAAATAATCTGTTTAGGCTTTCGGACATTTTTCATAGAGATAACTGTTCCTTTATTTTAAATTATATAGAATCGTTCTAAAGATTCGGTTTTATTAAAAAATATAAAAAAATATATAAATTAAATAAATTAAAATTATAATACATTTTTTACCAGTTCATAAACATCTAGATTATCGGTCTATTTATATTCAATTTTTATTCATTCGAAATTTTGGAAATGTCTTGGTGAAAAATTTTCACCAACGTTCTTGATATTAAATCTCTCATTTTTGTAACAATACTAATTGTTATTCAGGTGAAAAGATCTTACGATTTTGGTTAATTATTACAAGTTTCTATCAAACAAACGCAGCAAACCTGATCTCTTAGAATAATCTGTAATGCAATAGTACCTTGGATGTTATTTACAGTTTCAGCAAAAATATAAAACTAAATAGTTTTATTTAACTATCTTTTAATTTTCTGTGTCTTAAGTATCTTGAGTCTGACTCTAACATTCTTAGTTTTTATGTCGGTTCTTTCTTTGTCGTTTCCCATTTCCTACTTCGGAATAGCATCTCACAATTCTTGTAACAAAGTCTGTCTTTACAATATGAAATATGATTGTTCATATTTCTGACATAATTGTTATTGTTGAGAAACTAAAGAAGAGCTTCTTATTTTAGAAGATTCTTCAGGAACTTTAAACAACTTGTTTACACTTTCGGACATCTCTTATAATGATAATTGATCGTTTATTTTAAACTATGTAAAGTATACAACTAATTTATTTTATTTAAATCTGTTTTAATTTTCTGTGTCTTAAGTATCTGAGTCTGACTTTATTTTTCTTAGTTTTTGTGTTGGTTCTTTTTGTGTCGTCTCCTATTTCCTGCTTCGAAAAGGCATCTCACTGTTCTTGTAATAAAGTCTGTCTTTACAATATGAAATATGATTGTCATATTTCTGACAGTTACATGAGAGTAAAACTGTGTTGAAAAGCTAGTAAGTTTAAATTGGAAAATTCGCTCAGTGCTATACTATTTAACTATGGCTTTTAAAATGTAGTTGGTTCAAACAGACGCCTAAAATTTTTGTTATAAAAATATAAAGTCCAAGAAAAAGATCCTAAAAATATAAGTTGTTTGAAGCGGTGGCTCAATGGTAGAGCTTTCGACTCCAGTTAAATCCTGGAACTTCCAAGGAAATCATAATTGCAATCGAAGGGTTGCAGGTTCAATTCCTGTCCGTCTCAAATTAATTTTTTGTTTTTGTCAACAAGTTTTACTTAATTTTACTGTTAAAAGTATTATAATTTTGTATTCTCAAACAGCAATTGCAAATTCCAATGATATATATCGCACAATCTCATAAAATTTCTGTATTTTTACTTTTATTTCACGTTTATCAAAAAATTAATGCCTTTAACAGTGACAATGCCGAGTTTGTATTATGTAATCGGTTTGCTTTAATGGAATGATGCGAGTATGTATAAAGTTTAAGAGAATAATAATAGACTGCAGCAATTGCACACAATAGTAAAAGTACTTACTATTTAATTCTGTACCTAAAAACTACCTATAATTTTACCTACAATTTACTAGGATAGGATAATATGATATTGTCGTTGTAATGTCAATATATATCTTTTCTCTTTTTTTCTGAGGTTAATTGGAGAGTTTCCTTTTTTTATCACATTTCCGGATAATGTCACAGGTAGAAATTGCCTACGTTCATGACATCTTATTCGGTACTTGAGGTGCAAGACATCAACGGATTTCTACGTGACAGAAAATATCTCAGAAATTTTTATTGTCTCATTTTATATATTGTACAGTATACAATTAAATAAGAGTTTCCCAAAATTTACCCCAAAAAGTCTTGGGGCGGGTATCTTCGCAAACGACTTTCTCAATGTCACGGCGATCGGTATCTATGTCGATGTCTTCTATTTTCCAAAGAAGCCTACATTTAGTGAGGATTTGAAAAAAGCTCCAAATAATGACGAACAAAATCAGCGATACATAAGAAGCAAAGAAGTTGGCAATATCAAACTTTGGTGTAAATGCAGTAAATCCTTGAACTACTATTATAAGTATTGTGAAGAAGCTGGCATAATACGCTAAGTAGGGCATCAATACAGCCTTATACGGCAAGCTACTACGGGGAATACCTCGATGCTGAAGAGTCTGCATAAATCGAATATGGGAACAGGATATGAGTAGCCAAGCAAAGAATCCTGCAATACTGACAATGTTTATTAGCCAATTGAAAGCTTTGTCTCCATCTGTAGAAAGTTCCATAAATGCTAATGAACCAAACAAAGATGTAAACAATACAGCCACATAGGGAACCCCCTTTTTTGTTGTAAGTGAAAAGCACTTTGGACCCATCTGATTTTTAGAAAGCCCAAAAATGACTCTTGATCCGATATATATGTTTGAATTTCCAGCAGATATGATAGTCGTCAATATAACTGCATTGAAAATATGTGTGAGAACTTGAACTCCTGAATTCTGAATCGCAATTATGAATGGAGAAGAAGACACAAACGACGAATCACTTATCAACTTAGGATCATTGTAAGGCACCAGTAAGCCTATCAAAAACAATGATAAAATGTAAAAAACCAAAATTCGATATACAACCTTCTTAATCGCTCTTGGAACTGTCTTTCTTGGGTCAGCAGCTTCACCAGCAGTAATTCCAATCAGTTCAGTGCCTTGATATGTAAATGCAGCATTAATCAATGAAGAGACAAACCCTAAAAATCTTCCCTCACCTATTTCATGTGAAATTATTCCTGGACCCCATGGACCTGGGTTTTTCCAGTATCTAAAACCTATAGGACCCTCGCTTTGTCCAGCGCCACAAACGGCGCAAAAACAAAATATTATAAAACCTAATAGAGCAATGACTTTGATGAGGGCAATCCAAAATTCAAATTCACCATAATATTCTACTGGAAATAGGTTAAAGGCTGTTAGAAGAAACCAGAAAACTATTATCCACGCATATAGCGGAATTGCTAATGTCCAAAACTCGATTATTCTGCCTACAACGCTTAGTTCTACGGCAAACGTGATAGCCCATGAAAACCAATACATGTAACCGTTTGCTCCTCCAAAGGCTGGAGACAAAAATCTTTGAGAAAATACTGTGAAGGATGAAGTCACGGGGATATATGTAACCATCTCACCCAAAGATTCTGTAACGGAATAAATGACAGATCCAATAAATATATAGGCAATCAAACTTCCGACTGGCCCTGCATTCCGTAGAGGCAATGAGATTCCAATAAACAATCCAGTGCCAATTGTTCCTCCCAGAGCAATCATCGAAATTTGCCTTTGATTTAATCTTCTTTTTACCTGGTGATTGAAATCTAATTTTTCTTTTTCTTCTAAATCATTTGTATCTGACTTTGAATTAGCTTGTATAATATCTCTATTATTCTTCTCATCCCTCAAAGCCTCTATTTGTGCAGGATTATTAGTACTGAAAGAGTTCTTTTGTATTATCGGCTCGACATCATCTTGGACAATAAAAATTTCTTTTGATGACATTCTTGTGTCTGATGTAGGTTACTTGACCAAGCATATCCCTCTCAAAATACGTAATAATGTAAATTGTAAAGTACAGTATATTGAGATTTTTATATGATATGAAAAATCATCTTTTTTTCTTGTATCTTCAGAGCACAAAAAAGTAAAATTTATAGTTCAAACAACTGCAAAAATTCAAGAAACTCTTTAGTTAAGATATTATAGTTGAAATAAACAAAACATGTAGGTCAATACTTCTAAATAGGAAAGAAACCCAGTGCAAATTATACATTGATGTATTTAAATCTTGGACATTTCTGGCCATCTCCTCTCATTCTGCGCTATCCTTGCCTCCATTTCTACGTCAACAAAAATGATGCGTTTCCCAAACAACTGCATTTTGGTTTGAATAATCTGTAAAATTATGT
The DNA here is from genome assembly GCA_030571655.1 of Jamesozyma lodderae. Lineage (NCBI taxonomy): Eukaryota > Fungi > Ascomycota > Saccharomycetes > Saccharomycetales > Saccharomycetaceae > Jamesozyma > Jamesozyma lodderae. The sequence continues at coordinate 2,010 of JAJLYF010000059.1, read as the reverse complement.
ATTAGATTCAAAAATGTTTTTTATTACTCGAAAAAGTCGACAATTTCAGACTTAGGTATCTAGTTAAAAATATGATGATTTCTTAATACGTTTGATAGTACTTAATTATTTGGTTTGCCGGTACCATTCATTCATAAATCTAACCGTTCACGAATCTACAGGTCTGTAAAAAGTTTTCACTTCGACACTTTATATTATAATGTGTCAGTCATGTAACAATTTACGTTCTTACACATAAAAATAAATAGTCCCCGATTTAATTACATTTTTTTGAGCATCGGCAAGATTTATGTGATAAACTTCCTCAATGTTAACAGTATAGCAAGGGTATTTTGCAATGCTTATTAAAATTCAAAATCGCTTATTCCTAGTCAACGAAACCAACAAATGTTTTTGGAAAGACATACACTGATCAAGTATGTAATACATTTTCCATTTCTACTAGTGAGAAAACATATGAAGTTTTTAAGTCATGAATTAACATAGGGTCCGTATCAGATCACGAATTAGTCGTCATTAACAAGATATTTTGCAGATATGAGCAAGGATGAATGAGTCAGTCTCCCATTATCACGACTGACCATGTAATGCCAAGTCTGCCTCAAACGAAAGACCGCTTTAAAGCGTTCTTTGGTATTCTTACTTCGGTCTGATTTTACGCCCATGTTTCATGGATGAACCCATTGCTAAGTTAATCAAGATAACATATTTACCAGTATTCAAAATTTTCGAAGACCAAAGTTCAGGTGTCTCAAGGTATGAAATCAGATAAAACGGGTCCTAATATCTGTCATCACTAATAAAGTTATTAAAGCTTCCACAGATGATGGTAAAAAATTATGGAAAAAATACTTTAACCAAGTGTAAAATGAGTTAAGTGAGTTACCATATTTCTTACTCAACAGATAAAAAGATGCCTGCAGACTTACAAAATGAAATAGGAAGGATAATGAACTGGTGGTTGAAAGCACGGGTTATAGTAAAGAAAAATTATGATTTTGGCCTTATCTGCAAAACTAAGCATAAGCGGTAGTGAATTTCTGTAGTATAGGCTAATCAACTAAGATGTTCAACTTACGATAGCTAGTGAAGGTGCTGGAAATTACATTGTGATTTCTGTTATTTTTATTAAGCATATTTTCTATTATGCGCCAGACTACTTTGTCGCGCGAAAAAGTGAAAGTTTTTCAACATTGACTAACAAAGTTGAAAAAAGAGAATAATTAACTATATACATTTTACATATTGTTATATAAGAAGAAACCAATCCAGTTAACTATTATTACATTAACCATAATGTCCAAGTCTGAAACATGTTCTATTTACTACAAGGTGTCAGAAATATGACAGTTATATTTCATATTGCAAAGGACAGACTTATTACATGAATTGTGAAATGCTTTCCCCAAATAGGAAACGAAAAAGAAAGAACTGACCCAAAATTAAGAAAATAAAGTCAGACTAAAGATACTTAAGACACAGAACATTAGAAATATAATTAAATAAAGTACTTAGTTTTATACTTTATATAGTGTAAAATAAATGATCAATTATCATTTCGAAAAATTTCCAAAAGTCTAAACAACTCTTATAAAGTTTCAGAAGAGTCTATTAAGCAAAGACACTCTTACTTAGTTTCTCAACAGAGGTATTAATTAGGTAAGTACTTTTAATAGGAAAGGTCACGTGACTTCATTGTCACTGTCAAACAAATGTCAGAAGGAAAGAAGGATCAATCTCATAGTCATTATTAAACTCTTATAAAAAGGAAAGAGCATTTAAAATTACTGGATAGTACACGTTTCAGACTTGGCCATTAGAGGTCTATGTAATAATATTTCACTGGATTGGTTTCTTCTCGTTCTAAATGAATATTACTGGTAAATAATGTAGAATTTAAAGGAGACATATTTATGGGATTGAATTTAGTAGTAAATTAATTGATATTTTCTTTATTAAGGCTGTGGAAAATAATATGCTATTTATTTTTCCTGTCTTGTGTTTTAGTTA